>JADLZK010012558.1:0-274502 GCA_015847255.1 Hyparrhenia diplandra | reverse complement strand
TCAGATTTCTAGTACAGTCCTTGGTATTGCTGTGAAAAGTTGGCCTCATATTCTTGGCTGCTCTTCAAAAGAATGAATTCAGCTTTGGAGCTGTTTCATGATCTGGGCATCAGTAAAAAATGGTGGTTCCAGTCATTACATCAAGTCCACAGTTATTACTGAGAAAACCTGATCAGTTTATGCAGGTGTGTAATGATTATTGAGTTTGCATTTATATATTTGAATTTCATTGGTAATGGATAAACTACTTTTGGCTAAGTTTTGAAGCATATTGGAACCAAAGTTCAGAAAAAGTATTATTTTGTTTAGCTACTATCAAGTCTTCCATTAAATTGACGTGGATTATGACTCTTATAAATGTACATTGTGTTCTACAGATTCACATATTTTCCCAATCAGAATGTGGTGCTGAACATCAATGTTTTTATCTTTCTGTCTGTCTGTAACTGCATCCACAGTAGGCATATTTATATAATTATATCCTGAGTTGGGGATGTCTTGTGTCTTGATCCTTGAGTTGTATCTCGATTCTCTTTTACATCTTTGACCCTCCAATTACTGGTATCTTGATACTAACTTTTGTGCCTCGTGTTTCAGAATGTTTTGTTTTTCAGAGAAATGGGTGTTGATAAGAAAACAACAGGAAAAATTTTGTGTCGTTAAGCCTGAAATATTTGCTTTAAATGTGGATGACACCCTCAAGAAGAAAATCAACTTTCTTATCAACTTTGGTGTTTCTAAACATCACCTTCCTCGCATCATTAGGAAGTATCCAGAACTTCTATTGTTGGACATAAATCATACATTGCTCCCCAGGTATGACAGCAACTTGGTGCAATATAAAATACAGTACAAGGAGAGATTTGATATAAAAACTTAGTGTGCCTCATAATTATGCCATGTTCCACTTTTAACTTTTCTTCAAGCTGCAAACTTTTGGTGCACTTATTGTTAATTTTGTTGGTTGTCTACAACCTGCATTGTTGGCTGCACCTTTTGGAGATGCTTTTTGCAATATTGGAAGGATCTGTAGTCAAATGGCATATTCCATTTGCATTGTCTGTTTCTTATTCATTTTCTAAGTCAACCATTTATTGACATATGTTTTGTCCTGAAGACTAACATAGTAATATGTGGTTTTCACTAATTAAGTATGGAGTATATCGACAAAATATGTGGTTTGCAAACATCTCTGTTATAAGTGTTTGATGCACTTAACTTTGTTCCAATGTTTACAGGATGAACTATCTACTGGAGGTGGGTTTGTCTAAGAAAGATCTGTGTTCAATGATCTTTAGATTCTCCCCACTTCTAGGTTACAGTATTGAGCTTGTTATGAAACCAAAGCTTGAATTTCTACTAAGAACCATGAAGAAGCCACTTAAAGCAGTTGTAGAATACCCAAGGTACTTCAGTTATTCACTCGAGGGGAAGATCAGACCGCGGTTTTTGGTACTGCAGAGTAAAAACATAGACTGCACTCTGACAGAGATGTTTGCAAAGAACAATGAACTCTTTGCCGAAGAGTACTTGGGACTTGGAGGATTGCTTGAGAAACCTCTACAATCAAGCATAGGTGGTTAATTTCTGGACTTAAAAGATCAGACCATGCAGTGCGATATGCCAAAGCTGTACAGCTTTATGCCTGGATTGATGAGGCTGTTTTCAGATGGGAGGCACTTTCCAGTGCTTAGTATTAAGAAGGCAATATTTGTTCTCATGAAAGTTACCCAACAAAAGTTACAGTACAAACATAGATTGATGAATGACGTTGTTAACTCAATACCAAAATAGCGAAGAATTGGGTTTTGAGAATACTTCATTCAAGGTGATGGAAAACTTGGTTTTCACCATGCAAAGTCTTTCAATCTCAGTGGGATGTTAATTTTGTTGTCTTACAGGTTTAAGAAGAAATTACAAAGATGTGGTTTCCAACTAGGAACAGAGAGAAGGATGCCCCACACCTTTGTGTGAATGTGTGCAGGAACTGATGCAATCTGTAGCAAGGCCGATGAAGTATAGGTCAGGCAACCCAAGTCTGCTAGCATCTCTTTCACATGGAACTAAGCCTGTCCATGGCCCCCGGTCCAGCATCGTCGCCATTCAGAGCTGAGGGCAGCCCCAGAGCCAGAGGCAGCTAGTCCATTGACCAGCCAGAACAGGGGTCACTGACATGGTTCAGCATTTCATATTTTCGTTTACTGAGCTCGGTAGAGATGCCATAAACATATTGAACTACTGTAAGTGGTTAAGTACCAGCAGCCAGCAGTAAGAAATAGTAGGAGCTTCGCTACAATGATTGGTAAGTAGCGGTGGTACTTTCAATTTATTATAATTTAAGATCGTATAAGCAAGTGCTGTATGCTAGCTATATATTGCTTGCCTGCAGTTTCACTGTTATTTTCGCTCTTGTACTCGGAACCATCAACCATGCTATGCTCCAAAAACTCCCAAGTAGGGGTTCAGGCCATATGTAAGATAAAAAAACATGCTTCATGTTTTTATTGATGTATCAGATCAGATCTTAAAGCAGGTTGGCCCCTGAAATCGAACCCAAGGCGCACCATTACCGTCAGTCAACCACACACAAGAGGCTTATTATGAATCAACCTTCAACATCAAGTGTGCAAAGGACAACATGGCCATGTTTACAAATTACAATCACAGACCCCTCAGGTAAATTCATCAGAGGCTTTTGATTTTGAATCACCGGTTCATTATTTGAGTTCAACAGGCATTTCTCATATAACATGATTGAGCCAAAACAAAAGGAGACAAAGCTCATGAAAGAGTTAAACACATTTTTTTAATCAAAATATGCAAAATCTCAATACCTCCTCACACAAAGCACCTTAAATGGTGCTCTCATCGTGAATGCACGACACATGAAGCAAGATAATTTATCAAAATAGCTTTAGATCCACAGGTAAAAATAGTTCTGCCTCCACCGGTGAAGCTCCCCGTGTGACCAAAGGAAAAATAGGTCACTATAGTTTCGCAAAAAAAAAAAAAAAAAAAGTAATCCCCGCCGCAAGTGAGGATTTTTTTTGCTTATGATCTATCTAATTCGACACCGACTGTACCACCGCAATTGATTTGACACATTTGTTGCGCCTTTCTTGCTGGCAGCAGGACCCTGCCGTACGGGGAGCTCCGCCTCTGGTGTCCAGGCAGGCTGATTAGGCAACCGACCAGCTGCTCGCAGGCAAGTTAATTGGGTGCACTGTAGTGGCCGCCGTAGCCAACGCCCCACTGGTTCTGCTGCAGGTTTACGTTCGCCGAGGGAGAATAGTAATAACCGGCGGCTGCGGCGTTCCAGTGATTCTGGTTCACGCCGTGCGTGTACGGGTGTCGTTGCTCTTGGACTTGGTAGCCGCCGTCTTCTCCGTTCCATTGCTGGGCCTGGGGGACGTACTGCTGCTGGTGAGGCGGCCATGGATGGTTCTGCTGGTAGCTGACCCCATTCCAGTAGTGGCTCAAATTTTGCTGGTCTTGCGTGTACTGGTGTGGTTGTTCTTGGACTTGGTAGCCGCCGGCTACTCCGTTCCATTGCTGGGCCTGGGCGACGTACTGCTGCTGCTGATGAGGCGGCCATGGATGGTTCTGCTGGTAGCTGACCCCATTCCAGTAGTGGCTCATATTTTGCTGGGGTACTGGCGGCTGTGGAGGAGGACAGCTTCTGCTTAATCCTGTTGCATCATGAAGATAATGATTGACGGCGTGATGAGCATTTGGATGGATGACGGGATCCACTCCACTGGCCGAAGAAGTCCTGCTGGGGAGGCACAGGCACAGGCACCTGCGGTGAGAGGCAGTTCCTTTGGCGCCTCGCCGGCGGCGGCAGCGTGCCGCTTGAGTACCTGCTGCTGTATTCCTCATCATCGTTCTCAGCGCCATGCAACGGGCTGCTTGGGTTGCAGGTGCTGCATAGCTTATAGTCGCTCTCAGCACCATGCTCGCTCATTGAACGATCATCGTCTTCTTGAGCTTTTGGCTCCAGCATCAGGCGTGCGAGTGGACCTTGAGGATTGTCCTTGTGTGGACACGAGATTTCCTCAGCGCTTGACCTGAAGTATAGAGAAAAAGTTCACTCAACAACTCGCATTGCAAGAAAAACTAGCTTTAATTGGGTGTTGTTTGCAACAGTTAGGTGGCAAACATACACTTGTTTAAAATGAGATGAAATAGAATTTACTTACTGTCTTGTTTTCAGAGGATCCGCGGAGTCCTTCAGTTTCGTGGTTTCGCTTGAATCTGCTGCGGTCATAAGAAATGAACAAAACAGTTAGATCACCAAAACAAACAAGCTAGGATCGGAGTGTAATTATATACAGTTTTCTTAACATATATAGCTGTTAATTATAAGTTTGTAATTAAGCATGTTCATGACGAATTATGGTAGCTCAGTCAGATGAGAAATTACCTGGATCCATATTCAGATAGCTGGACAATGAACAAAGACGGTAATTATAAGTGCATGGGTCATGTCTGTCACAGGAATACGCTCCAAGTGCTGTCAGTAGCGTCTTCTTTCCAAGGTCAACAGCGACCATCCAAGCCTTTGGATCGTTAGCTTTCGCCGTGGTCCTGAGGTACACAAGGTCATCGACGTCGGTGCTCAGGGTGGGGAAAGCCGAGAACATGTTCCTGAACTTGAAGCCCTCGTCGTCATGTCCGTCCCCTAGTATCGCAGACCTCAACGACGAAGTAATCGTGTCGTCCACTGCAATGTCGTCAACGTCGATAACGCATCCCTTGTGCCAGCAGTCGGACGCCATTGCCGGCCGGCTCCATGTCACCATCCTCCAGCCGTCCCTTTTCCTGACCTGCGTGGGCTTCGTGTCCTCCAATTTCCGCTTGCGCGACATGATCAGGTCCGAGTCGAGGAGCACAGCCTTCTCGCTGGGGTCGGTCGGCTCCTCCGGCGCCGGACCGACCGTCGTCACAATCCAGCGGTGCTCCACCTCGACGAACTTGAGCAAGCCATTGCTGAAGGCGACGTCCCGGAGCCGCCACGCGGGGTCTCCCGTGTGGTGCTCCTTGAGCCTCTCCCGGTTCGCCGGCATCGGCTCCGGCAACGGGATGAAACGGACTTCCAAGGGCTCGCGAAGCAAGTCGCACACTGCGACGCCGACCCGCAAGTCCACCCAGCCCACCACGCCGTCTCCGAGCGAGATCACCTTGTCGGGAAACATGCGGTGGCCGTCCGGACAAGCGTCGCCGTCGGGCAGCGGCTTGATGCTCCATGTCTTATTCGCGGACGAGTAGATATGGAGCTCGTACTTGGACGGGGACTTGAGGAGGTTAGCCATAGACCTCATACAGCGACCGGCGAGGAGGTAATGGTCCCCGTCGTCGCCGAGGGGCACGACGGCGAGCTGCTCAAACAGCGGCGCACTGGCGGCGGGGCGACCGAGGCTTTCCAGCGACGGGGAGTCCGGGTCGGCCTTGTACATGAAGTACTCGTCGGCGTCGGAGGTGTATGCGTAGTGGGCGAAGCGGACCCAGAGGAGGACGAAGCGGCCCTCCGTGCCGATCACGCGCGGCTCGAACGTGAAGGCAGGGTCATTGGGTTTGGAGCGGGGGCAGTGCACGCAGAGGTAGGACATGGCCGGCGGGTCGGCGGCATACAAGGAGACCTGGATGGTGTGGCCCAGCCTCGATGTGGCTGTGGCCGTGGTCGCGTTCCGTCGGTCCGCGAGGTACGTGTCCAGGTCGAGGAGGATAGAGGGCGGCGGCCGGCTGCCGGTCGTGCTGGCGCCGTTGTCCGCCGGCGGGGTGAAAGATTCCGGGAAGATCATCAATATTTTGGCCATCGATCCGGGGTCGTTGGGATCGGCGAGCGCGGGGATCTGGCGGCTTTTGCCGGCCGGTCGGGGAGCACAGGGTTTTTTTAGACTTGGAATCGGCTATTAGCTAGGCCAAGGACTCGACTGCCGTATTGGGATTTGGGAGTTGGGACCTCGCCTGCGCCGAGAGTTTATAGGTGTAGCGATTCGTCACCGACTCACAGACGCACCGACTCACGGAGAGTTCTGTTGATCAAACCGACATTTTTAAAGGTCACATCTTGCACATTGATCACGTACGTTCATCTATCTGTCTATTATTTATATTTATATTAATATATACAACGATGTTAAAAAGCTATTGGTGGTCGACTACTACTCATACGTTGATGCGGTCACAGTGGACGAAGTGGGCTACCCACCAGGCTTTGGTCCGATGCAAGAGCTAATTTCCAAGAGCGTGGACAAAACTTGACTTCACCGCCTCAAACTCCATTGGAGGTCAGCACGACGCCGTGGAGGTTGAGGTGGTCGCACAAGCTACTGTTGCCACCCCTACCAACATGGATATATGTAGCCGCCTCTCCACAGTCAACCGACTCCTCAGGCAAGAGGGTTCGCCAACAAGATACTGCGTAAGGCACCATTGCCGTTGTTGCCCCCAGCTGTGTGTGGAGGCTATGCCAACGTAGCCAACGTTGCCGCACCACAGCAAGAGGATCACCGCTCAACCGCTCTCGAGTGTCCCAATTTCTAAGCGGGGGAGATGTTGATAATACAGCGGAAGGGGTTCATTGATGGACGGTTCCATGGCGGCCAAGGAGGCTATGACAGCGTTGTCCGTGAGGAACCCAACTCCACACATAAAAATACACTACGAGAGCTCTTCCCGGAACTGTTAGGAGAGGGGGCGAGGCGTCACGCAAGCCACCATGTTTGATCAACGATGATGACTAGGTAGTATGGCTGTGAGTAATAACGCTTGATCTCCTTCTACTAGGGAGTGCATTTAAAACACCGTACATTCTTTTAGATTATGTAACACCGTACATTTAAAACCTTTTAGTATGAGGAGATTAAAAGGTAATTATATATGCTTACATAGACTATAAGGTTGGAGTAATCTGGGACGCGGTCAACAGAGCTTATCTTTATACCGCTCACAATCTCTAAAAGTAGAACACCAAAGCTATAGACATCAGACTTCACAGAGAAAATGCCTCCCATTGCATACTCAGGAGCCATATAGCCACTGTTAAGACCATTTCATTTGAGAAAGTCATGAGGATGAATTGGCTTTAATCATAGGTTAATTGAAGTATTGGGATTAAAGTACCACTCACTATGTCTCAACAACTCGCTTGGTGTTAGCATTTTCTTGATTATCACCAAAGATCCTTGCCATGCCAAAGTCGGCTATCTTGGGTCTCATCGTTGCATCTAGTAACACATTACTAGCTTTGAGGTCCCTATGAATTATTGTCAATCTTGAATCATGGTGGAGGTATAAAAGTCCCCTTGCAACTCCTTTAATTATCTTGAACCTTGTTGGCCAATCTAATGGTGCATTTCTTGCACAATCTAACAATTATAGAATTATGGAAAATGTGATTATATCATAACTCAACAACCTATTGAACTCGTGGTAAATTTTAGTAGAACATACTGAAAATGATAGCATCCAAGCTTTTATTAGGCAGGTACTCATAAATCAACAACTTTTCATCTCCCTCAGTGCAGCAACCAAGAAGCCTAACCAAGTTTCTATGCTGCAGCTTGGCAATTAGAACAACTTCATTTCTGAACTCCTGAATTCCTTGTTTCGAGTCCCTACTAAGTCTTTTTGATAGCAACCTCCTGACCACCTTCTAATGTTCCCTTTGTAATTATCATTGAAAAGCAAGATTAGGAAATGTAGTGCAGATTATTAATTAATTTGATAATGAGCCACTGAAAAGCAAAGGTAGGAACTTCCATCTTAAAGTACCTTATAAACTTTGCCGAAACCTCCTTGTCCAATCATAAACATATTGGAGAAGTTGTTTGTTGCGACTAGAATATCTTGGAATTTCAGAAATGGAAGTTTAAAATCATCGGTATCTTTTTCTTCTCCAAGTTCATCCAAAGCAAAACCTCCATGGATTAGCGTCTTGTGATTTTCCGATTTGCTTTTCCTTCCTGCTTCCAAAAGTTGTTTAGTATTTGTTTTTCAAGTAAATGGGATCAGTATACAGAATGAAAACATACCTCTGAACTTGCAGACCCATATAAGCAAAATGGAAGTGAGAACAATAACTCGTGCTAAAGTTGGTACTATAATTTTTATTTTTATTGTGTTTGTTTTTGTCCTTTCACCTACAAAACAGTGCAAAATTTATTCATATAGCGCTAAGTTAATATCATACAACTACATAGTTCAGTCTTCGAACAGATGAACAAGTGTTAAGATCATAACATAGTACAATACCTTTATCATTAAGTTGACAGGAATTAAGATGACATCTTAACTAGATGTACAAGAAATTATTAAGATCACTGCGAATGAACGAAAAAACCGTAAATCTCAGTTCAGAGTCTATTCCTGATACATATATATCGCCTCTAACTAGCATGTAGCCATACATTGTGATCAGCTTATGACTCTAGGATGTGAGCAGATTCTGAAATTAGTTGGAACCATCCTGATCCTACAACATGTTGTCCTGATCTCGGTGCCTATTTTGCATACCAGATATAGATGAAAGGTCAAGTTCCAGAGGACTACAGACACAGCTAATGGTGTTTTGTTATCTGCATATTTTGCATGCTAGATGGTACGTGTATAAGTGATAAAATGATGGGGATGATATGAAATAGTACCTGACAACATGCTGCCTCCTGCAACACGGAGGTATAGCGCCTCATGGCTATCAGCAACAGCAGTACTGTAGCGAGGCACACCCATCTTTTGCGTGTCGACGAGCTGATGATCACCAATCCACACCAGACACCTTGTCGCGTCGCCGTCTGATGTGCTGCCATTCAGATTCGCATAAGCATACGCCACACACGAGCAGTTGGCACTGCACTCTGCCTCGCACTCCTGTAGGTTCTTTCTCTGAATGCGCACAAACTTGTCGGGCACCTTCATAGCCGGCAGCGCCAAGAAGCCGTCGCCGCCGCCGCATCGCAGCGCTTCCTTCCGCTGGCATCCCCGTGAGAAGCTGGTGTTGCTCCATTCATCCTTGTCCACAGGCTCAAAGCCGTCAAGACACTTGCAAGTTGGGGTAGCATCTGTGTGGTCGCTATCTTGGGTCTCAGCTTTGCATCTAGTAACACATTGCTACGAGGTCCCTATGAATTATTGTCAATCTTGAATCATGGTGGAAATAAAAAGTCCCCTTGCAACTCCTTTGATTATCTTGAACCTTGTTGGCCAATCTAATGGGACCCAATCTAACAATTATAGAATTATGAAAATTGGTCCGCCACTATTGAACTCGCTTTTAACTACTGCCCACTCCATAAATCAACAGCTTTTCATCTCCCTCAGAATCATTGTTCCAAATAGAGATACGTGTTTCTAACTTTTGATAGCAACCTCCTGACCACCTTCTAATGTCAATACTAATTATCATTGAATGGGTGGTGCACCATCGAAAACCTCTATGGTGATGTACATGGCATCGGCTTTGTATCGACAAGATCCTTGTCCATACCCCAAACTGGTGGTGTTTGGCTGGATCAAGTTGTAGTACTGTTTAGAGACCGCGAGCCCTGTCCACGAAATGGAAGGCAATCATCGGTAGCATTTTCTTCTCCAAGTTCATCCAAAGCGAACCGTTCCAGATGAAAGCCTGGAAGAATGGCTCTGTCTCCACAGTGAAAGAGATGGTACCTGAATGAAAACATCGTCGGGGTCCTTCCAAGAAACAAGTCGGGTGCCTTGTTGTGTCTTGTGGCTCCTCCATATCTTCATGCCAGGGAGTAGCGTGTCGGTCGGGTGGTCAAAGCTCATAACATAACATCTTGCCATTAAGTTGACCGTAGGGCGAGATTGCCTGTGTTCATAAGCACCACCTCCGATCCTCCGACAAAACCGTGGTGGTGTTGGTTGTCCACAAAACACGGCCGTTGGCATGGGACAAGACAAGGTCAGAATTGTTGGTGAGAACAAGTGAAGGAGTCATGGAGGAGTTGTCCGGTGTTGCCCGGTTTGCAACCCACAGCACGGTGAGCCGGAGAATGTTGTTGTACCATATGCCAAGGTAGAGCTTCTTCGGAGTGGATTTGGACGGTGGAAAGAAACCCAAGGCGAACTCATCATTGTCAGATATGACAGTGGTGCCGGGCAACAACGGCTTGCCAGGGACAAGCCGGTCATCCGAAGTGCACAGGGCCGGCAAGAGGAGGAGAAGCGCAGTGCAGATCGCAATGGAACTCAGGAATGCCATCGAACCTCCCTGCTTGTTGTGTGTCTCACTGTCTCTCTGGCTCTCGGACTCCGATTATATATGCTTCAAAAGCGGCAGAGAGGGTATAGTGCGCAAGCGGCTGGCTGGCTACTTGTTACTACTTGTTATAGGCGAGGTGCGAGGTGAAGGAAGCTGGCCATGGACCCATGGCCAGTCGGGGCTTACCTGTTTTCAATTGTACTAGTATTTAGAAAGACCCGGACTGATAAAAAAAAAAGGATAGAAGGCTGTGTTCACTTAGCCATGCACCAACCAAAAATAGTGTTTTTCTTGCTTCATAGGTCACATCGAATGGGTGGTAAAGCCTGTATGGTGATGCATTAAATATAGGTAAATAAAAAACCCCAGTTTTGGGTGGACATAGTTTGGTTGAAAAGCCCGTCCACGTGAGAATCTTTTGAGTCTAGTTCGTCTATCATGGGATAATAATTACCAAATACAAACGAAAAGTGCTACGGTTCTTGAACCCAAAATATTTCACCAACTAAACACCCCCTCAATGCATATAACAGTTGTCATATGAATGGCGAATACCCGTTTGCCATGCCACAAGTCGCCAACCTATGCATACCGAGCTAGTGAGCTACTAGTAGCCAGTAGGAGCGCGTATATGTATGACTACTGTTGTGTGCATCGCGCATACACGGCAAGCTAGCGCGTATGGCATGCATCGATGGTAGCATGCATCGATGGCACTAGCTACTAAATGTGGGGGGAACGAGCCGTAGCTCGGTCGGTTTGCTCTCCCAGTGCGGAAGCAGCCGGTCATGTGTTCGAGGGTCACTCAACGCATGATTTCCACCGGGGTTTTCCCCAAAAATAATCAGTTGCCTCAGTTGCGCGCAAGCGGCTGGCTGGCCACAATTACTACTTGTTATAGGCGAGGTGCGACGCGAAGCCGCTGATAAAAAAGGATAGAAGCCCCCGGCGACTCTCAAGTCAACTCTATGGATGTGATCTTCATATGCCACAAGCCCAGTTGTAGGTCTTAACCTATGCATACGTAGGGGTGTGCTAGTGCCAGTAGGAGCTGTCTGTGTGGGGTGTTGCGTGTGTTACACGGCACACGTTCGCGATACATGGCATGCATCGATGGTGGCATGCATCGAAAAAAAAAAAAAAAAAAATGTGGGACGGCGAAAGCACTGGACATTCTGCAGTGCACTGGACGGCGAGAGGACTGGACATTGTGCACCTCACTTTAGCGCCAAGTAGTGGGACGGCGAGATGAATCAAACAGCTACTTCCACTGCAAAATAGTCAAGAGATATTGGAATATGTAGCGCTGTGGGAGCAAGTAGGCGACATTCAACTACAAGAAGGCACTGATGACACAATACGATGGCGATGGACACCGGATGGAGATTATACAACCAAAAGCGCCTACAAAATCCAATTTGAATGTTGTAACCGGATGGAGATTATACAACCAAATGCGCCTACCAAATCCAATTTTAATGTAGTTACAAAAAGTTAAGGCTCACGGCAATCTGGAAAGCACATGCGGAACCCAAATGTTTTTTTTTTTCATGGACACTGCTACACAAGAAAATACTTACTGCTAACAATCTGATAAAGAGGAACTGGCCAAACGACCCGACCTGCAAGCTATGTGGAATCGATCGGGAGACGCCGACCCACCTTTCCCAATTGAAAAGGTGCCTTCAACTTTCGGTTATCGACTCAGTGCCAGTGACATGATCAATTTACAAGTATTGGAGAAAATGCAGGATCAATTTTGACAAACGACAGAGGAAAAAATTACCAGAGGGCTACTAAAATACTGAAACGACTTCTACTGCTCTTCTGGTAGCCACTAGTAGATGTATCAAACCAGATCTTAAGTAGATTCGCTTCTGAAATCAAACCCAAGGCACATCAGTCAACCACAAATATAAGAGGTTTATTATGTATGAATCAACCTTCAACATTAAGTGTGCAAAGGACAACACACCATGTTTACAATCACAGCGTCAAACCTCAACAAGTAAATTTCATCAGAGGCTTTTGAATCACCGGTTTATTTGAGTTCAACAGTCATTCCTCATGTAACATGATTGAGCGAAAAGAAAGAGAATCAGAAGACACTACATGAAGCATTCCAGAGTATGCTCGTAACACTTCACCCAGCATTATCGCTAAGCACGAGTTTTCACAAAAAGAAGGCAGAAGCAAGGTGCCCAAACTTCATGCTAGTTGGAAGGTCCTTCAGTATTCCTTCTTACCAAAGTTTTTGCACCACAGTTGAGATGGGATTGGCCGGACTGGGTGATGCGGGCGTTGCTGCATAAAAGTATTACATTACATTTGTTAGCACTGTGATTTCCACAATCTATTTCAAAACAAAATGATGAACACATTAAGTCTGAACCATATAACACAAACAGCGGTTCCTTATTGTATTATATCCGTAGATGATCTCAGTCAAGCGGATATTCAGTTTAGCATGCATTCAAGTTACTAGCCCACTTACACAAAACTAATAATGTGAAATTTTCCGATTGTTCTAAAAGTGAAAATAATACATTTCTCGAGTTGAAAAAGAAATTTTGCACAAATGCAGCACATTTTTCAGAGGAGTGACTCTGCTCAGTTTATCATGCTCTCAACATGCCATTCAAGACATGGGTAAAGTTTCCAACACAAAACAATGACAGACCAAATGCTTCATAATTTTAGTTCTTCACCTAGCTTCAGTCACAATATTTGCAACTTTGTCGTACGTCGTACCCTAAGTAGTAGGACAAATCCATGTTTCAGCATATCATTTGCTCAGAACAGAAAATGCACATTCCTACATCGGTTATTCCATTCTCTGTGAAAGATACCATAAGACATAACAAACCTATCATGCATCTGTAAAACTCTTTTCAGAAATAAGTAGATTATGCGCTTTGCTAGCACTAGGTTACCTACATGTGCAACGAGAGCCACCTTCATGCCTATTAAAAGTAGTCTTAAATCCTTTTGGACCTTAGAAAGCACAAATGCTCCATTTAACTTCCTGGTGAATTCACAGCATGTATAAATGAATCGCTTGACTTGTCACTTGTAATGATGTTTACGTGATATCCTGCTAATTTTTCCAGTGTCCTAAAAGCATGGGCAATAGGTGGGCAGCAGGATGGCACCCAGTAGAGACAAGTGAGACAGGGTCAACCATGAACTTATACAAATTACAAGAAACAGGCACAGTACAAGATGGTTAGCCCCATATTCTATGTATGGCTTACATTCTGATTGTTCATTATGTAGAACAATGGCACCAGGACAAGACATGTTTTCCCTGAGAAATGATTTTGCATGAAATAGCACCCACCAGCTTAGGTACACTAGTGACAACTGGAAACCTCAAATTGCAACATTTCACTCCCCTATCTTCTCCATCATCCACCATAATCATTAGCTATCTAGTATCTATTTCACTCCCCTATCTTCTCCATCATCCACCATAATCATTAGCTATCTAGTATCTAGAGAGCATTAATCATGGCTATCAGAGAATTTCAATGGAATTACTTCTAGGTTCTATTTGATCCATTAGCATCTGTGTGTACCTGCCATGCATGCCCGACTAATATATGCATGTCAACAAGTCATCCAAATGGAAAAAAGCTCACTCATCACAATTTAACCACAGATCATTTCAGTACAGACAGAAAACATCAGAAGCTAAAGAAAACCATTCAAGCCAGCCTACTCCAATGAAGTAGCATCATATTCTGAAAGTGCATTTAGGGATGCAAGCAGGTACCCAATGGTGTTTTAGGGTTCAGCTAATTAATTATTAATTACGTGGTATGTCATTTTACTTCATTTCTTCCCCCTAAATTAATTAGGTGGCAGGCCGTTCTAGTTCATTCTAGCAAGTTTTGGGCCAACCCAATGACCGAAAATAAGTGGAACTTGCATCCCAAACTGCATTCCATTGCAATACTAGATCAAAGATTCAAGGGGCACTTTCAACAGGATCACAAGCATTGCCACTCACAAATCACAATTTTGGAATTTTACCGCAAAATGAAGAGCAAAAGTACCGTATTAACGAACTGGCCTTTACATCCACATTCGAATTATGAGACATACAGAATGGATAAGCTGGTCCTAGTTCCAAAGACAAGGAGACGTTTCACCGCAGATCTAATATCTAGGATATACCAAGCGTCAGCTCAAATCCTCAAGACCATGTATACCTCGAGCTCAGAGTAAGAGTCAGAGTCAGGGTCTGGGTAATGGGGATACGCATGCATACCTCGAGCTCGGCGGACTTCATGGCGATGGGGATGCAGATGAGGAAGACGCCGAACATGGCGATGGCGGTGTTACGGCGCCAATGGACGGGGCGGCAGTAAGGCCCGCCCGTCATGCTCCATACCTTCTGGCGGAAGTCGCCGCCAGCGTGCCCACCGCCATGGTCGCCGCCCATCGCCGCCGCCGCCGCCTTCGATTCAATCAGATCGGGGGTGAGATTCGGTGGTGAGCGCAGCGCAGTGACTGGTGCGGACGGGCCGATGTCTCGATGGGGAATTGGTTGTGCACGGAAGATTTGCAGAAAAGACCCTGCTCATCTCACTAATTATATTCTTATTATTACAACTTTGAAGTCTAACCCTGCTGTGCTCCTTGATTCTTCACTTGTGTTCTCTGATTCTCTTTGATTCGACAATCACAGAATCAGCAGAGTCCCTTCTCGCTGAAAAATGCTTTTGGCATCAGGGAGTGATTCGAGCTTCAACTTTTAAATTTTTACTATCTGAAACATGATCAACGTAGGTTTGAAGTCTTAACACTTGACGAGTTGACGTCAGTGGTGTAGCCAGGGAAAAAAACTAGATAGGGCAAACTTCTAAATGACCGAATAAACCAAAATCAAAAACATTGAAATTCACATTACATTAATACATCCATATTTGAATCATACAATTTTATTAGTGCATCCGTTAAGATATTACCTCAAATTTGAAAAATAAATTGATAGTTCTTGCACAAATATAGAGTAAAATGCAAACATAAAAATAAAAATAGATAAACCTATAAAAGAAATAGATAAACCTATAAAAAATAAGGTCTTGCACCAACTTTAACCAAGGCAGCTGCCCCAGCTCGCCCCAACATATCTACGCCACTGCTTGACGTTAATACAAGAACGAAACAAAAGTGCTACGGTTTGAATCTAATATTAAACGTGAATGAAAACATGTTTCACAGCGAAAGCTAATAATTATACAGAAGGTACCGCAGCGAAAGCTAATAATTATACAGAAGGTACCGATCAGTTCAGATTCAGAGTATGTTATCCCAGAGAAAAATCAGGAGATCGTTCGACCCATCAAGTACTCAACTTAAGCATTGCAGTTTTCAGAAAAAATATAAATTGCATGAATTATCAACACTAACAAAGTTTTTCCTCGGTTAGAGTTACCTTTGTGGGTAACAATACCGTAAATTGAATATGTAACACAAGAGATTTGACCCAAGTAAACCAGGTACGATGGACTAACCACTGTGGTTCCTACTCCTGTGAGACCTAACAAGCCCTTTGCCTCTTCCAGAGTTACATGTGTACAATACAAGAGTACAATGACAAGGGGCAAAATCACAAGAAAGATACACCAAATCAACATAAGTATGCAATCCGTTATTATACCACCATACTAGAACCTAGGATCACTTGTCGGGATTCTTGCAGCTCCCTGCATAAGATTTGTACGCCGTTTCCGGTAATATACAAACGGGCCACTTACTAGCAACATCCCGGCCATCATTACCTGGAAAAGAACATAACTTCATGATTCATGCTTTAAAGAACAAAGATAAATTTGTCTTAGGTTCTCATTGACAAATGAAGATTAAAAAATAAAACAAGCCATCAATAGGATGTTACATTTTTAGTGCAGAAGAACGAGCAAGATTGTGCTACACCTACAAAGGCAACACATGCTTTGCAATTTTACAGTACACAACTACACAGGCACGCCTTTCACTTGGATGCTTCAGTCTCACAAGTATTTGGAATTTATCAAACAGCATGCTCAGAACAAAAAGCTCTAGATATCAACTATCGCAGCTGCAAAGAAAAGTTAAGGTCTGCTTGCATGTTTAAGAGCAAGATTCAGAGTGATGGAACCGGCGGCTGCAACTGCATTTGCAGCAGCCATCAGTGCCGAGTGTTCATGACAGAAGTCCAACAATATCTGTAATAATAGAAGAGAAAAAGTTTTGCAATTTTAATAATACCTCAAACCCAAGAATAGATAACTTCTCTTCTCCAACCAATGGCGCGCAACTCCTGTAAGTAATATAATGCTTTGGACCACCTGATGCAGATTTTGTGCCACCCGATGTGGATGCATCGTCCAATATCTTCCTCTGCTTGCTCTTGTTTCCTTCTTTTGTACCATTTTGTGCTTCTACACATTTCAAGGGCAGGCGATAACCAGTTTCGCTGCAGCTATATTTTTCATCGTTCTGAAAAAATGATATGTTATTGTCAGGCCGGAAGAAACTGTATGGAAACGAATACGCAAGCATGAAGATTGCATTAGTCAGCATTTAACCAGTTTTGGGGGCTAATACCAGTTTAAAATACAGCCCCAGCAATTTTTACAGGCCACGCTAAAAAACATGTTTGGATGACTTGTAAATTTAATAACTTTACACTTATATTTGAGCTTTTCAACTGGAAAAAAAATCACCTCAGTGGACCATATTTATTTTCCAATAGAAATCAGGCTCACCTCACTCGTCCTTTCTCACGACTCTTGATGTTCTAAATCTAATAATATTCCACATCTATTTCAGCTTTTTGACTGGAAAAAAATCACCTCAGAGGACTACACTAATTTTTCAAAGGAAGCTCCCATGACCGGTCTCTTTACCTCCCTTCAAGACTTTCACACATCGAGCATGGCCAGAGGCGGCAAGCCTGCCAGCTGTGAACCTGTTGGAGCGGCAAGCTTGGCCAACAGCCATGAGGCCAGCCTTGAGGTGGTGTGCTTAGCCAGTGGGTGCGAGGCCCAGGTTGAGGCTCCAGCTCTTCATGACTGCAAGCCTGAGTCAGCTGACAAGGGCATCGGGCAACAAGTCTGCACAGTGGCGAGTTTGTGTCGAGGTAGTGATCCCACCCATTGGTGGCCTTCAGTTCACAACCATTCCTCAATAGATCTGCCAGTGCCACTGCAAGCTCCCAAAGCCTCTGATCTCCATTGTTTCCCCACCACTACATTTAGCATCTTTGTTTCTTCTTTTGTTTTTCCCTGCTTTGCAGCATCAGGTTGATAAGGGCAAGAATTCCATCACTTACCCAAACAACTCTTCTACAAGGGAACGGTTTTCTTGTGCACTAACTACACCTGGAAGCCATTACATTACATGTTTAGAAGATTATAAATCTAGGAAACAGGGCCTAAATGGTGTTCCATGATTGTAAACTGCAATTTGAATTTGAATGCAGGCTTGATATATGTACGAATGTCAACTCGATTAAGTAAATACAAAAAAGCAAAAGCTGAAAATAGGTAGACCTGCTATGTTTGCTAGTGGGCCAAGCAAGGCGACTGTGACTGTTGTCTACATGTATTTGCACATACTATCATCCAACTCAAATTCCTAGTATGCTCATAGCCTCATATACACATATATGGATAAGCCTGAACACTACTACTGCTTACTGACCATTAAAAATTCATGTTATCCAATTCTGAGCAAATCATGGTCCACAGACCGATGAATTCAGTAGGTTGCCATTTTCCCCAAACAGATAGTGCGAAAAAATAGTGTAACTACAAGCCTGCTTTCTGAATATATTATTATAGGACTATTTTTAAGGTCATATTTTTTCTACGACAAGCAATTCTGAAACTTGAACTGACAAGTACAAGGAACCATTATTGATATGCCAGAATTGATAAGTTGGAGGGGGAGTATAAGGGTGAGGGTTACGATAAGGTGACATTCATGGCTCTATAAGATAACCTTGTCTGAAGTTGTAAGATCTTTTTGGGTAAATCCATCAACTTCCACAGGAATATTATTTCAGGAGGGGGTAGCACTCATGTAATCCTATTGATTTTGAAACAGTTTGTAATCTGTGAGGTCAATAAAGAGGCAGCATAGAAACTAAGGTTCACATCAGTTTGGATGGAGAAACTTTGCGTTCTATGCACAACCTGTATGCCATCAAGATGCACACTTCGGTGTTGTTTTCAACAAAAAGGTGGGGAACAAAGAAACATTTGGAGTAACTTGAAGCATAGAAATCCCTACTTGCTACAAACGATCTCCACATCCATCAATCCAAATTATCCCATCCTCTTATCAAACACATATTAACCTATATTGCACTTTTTGACATAAATGGTGTAGCATAAACCAGAGAAATCAGGATATGAAGGTACCAGACAATGTGATTGATAAATCAATGAAATACTAAAGGCTCCTACTTCACCGACCAAGAACTACATTTTGTGATGTCATGAAGACCATTATACTAGCTTCAAAGACCAGTGGTGTAATAATTTTACTAACCAAGCATAATTAAAAATAACATATTTTCCACATCCACCTTCCCAAATCACCCTGAAGAGAAGTTGTCCATTAGCAAGTCAAATAAATCCACTAGCCACTTAACCTAGATGTCAGCATAATGTTCAGGCTTCCAAGAAGTTGTTGCAGAAGGAACTCAATCTGGTTTCCCTCAGAGTGAAGCCAGCTCAAGCTCTGCTGTTTGACCAATGAATTCAGTCCTTGGTGTAATCTCCTTTTTCTTATTGTAATCCCTTTCCTGTTTCTCCTTCTCTTCTTCCTCTCTTTCTTTGTCCTTTTTTTTTTAAGTCCTCTTTCTTTGTCCCTTAATTGTACTTTATGGAGACTCTTTTTTTAATGCAATTTTTAGACTGTATGTAGGGGCTCCTTGCCCCTCCAGTATTCCTAAAAAAACCATCACCCGATGATTCAGTGCTTATCTTCATCAATGCTATCTCAATACCGATCATATTAAAACAATGAACATGAATAGGGTGAGATTGTCTGCAACTAAATTGTACCCAAACTTGGAAACTTGAACCTGATCTAAACCACTGCCACGAAGCAAATTTACTAGGTAACTGAATCGAGGTAACAAAAGATAGAACATTCACAGCAAACAGGGCTCGTATTTTGCATTAAACTTTAATCAAGATCTGATCTTTTTCATGACAAGCTCTCACCGCTCTCCGTTCTAACCCAGTAACACAAATCACATAAGCTAAGCTACATCAGAAAAGCAGAAAATAAGGAAGTCACGCGATCCCCAGTTCTATTAGAAGACGCAACCTAACACGACCTTCTTATGTCACCTACCAAGATCGATTCTTTTTATCTCCATGCGAAATCCCAATAAAATGCGTTCCCAAAATCACAGAAGAAGAAGAGAGAATCGCCCAACCTTCTCAGAATACTGGCAGGGGACGCAGGGACCGGAGGGCGTGCAGTGGTAAGAGGCGTTCCCCTGCGCCTCCACGAAGCCGAGCAGCGACCTCCGCGCTCCATTGCCCTTCGATGCGGCTGCGGCGGCGGCCGCCGCAGCGATCGCCGGAGGAATCCAGCATAGGGCGGCCACGGTGACGAGAAGCAGCAGCAGGAGCCGCCACCGCCAGGAGGTCGCCGCCGTCGCCTTGTTCGCCATGGCTCCCGCGGTTGCTGCTCTCGCCGACCTCGCTTGGTGCGGTGGCGACGCGGTGGCAAAAGGAAGGGGAGGTTTGACGCGCCCGTGAAACCTGTTATAGCTTAAACGGGCACGTGAAAACTAACGGGCTCGAACCCGCAAACTCGATTAGTCGTGTACTCGTGTCCTCCTCTTTGTCTCTCGCAGGCACAGGCCAAACAAAAGCGCCGCCGCCGCCGGCAATGTTCCGCCGCCTCCTCCCCCACCGCAGCCACTTCTCCACCTCGTCCGCATCCAACTCCACCCCGACCCTCTACTCTGAAGGAACCATCCCATTCTCCCTCCTCTCGTGGGGCCGTGGCGCTTCCGGACAGCTCGGCGGCGGCAAGGAGGAGCGCCGCCTGTACCCATCCCCCGTCGCCCACCTCCTTCTCCCCGAATCAGACCCACGCCTTGCGCCCACCCCCGGACGCCTTCCCTCTGCAGGGGAGACGTCTGGAGTGGAGGTTGGGATCTCCTGCGGGCTCTTCCACTCCGCGCTCCTCGTCGAAGGAGGCGCCTGGGTGTGGGGAAAGGGCGACGGAGGCCGCCTCGGCCTAGGTGATGAGTCTTCCGCCTTCGTGCCCCGCCCTAACCCCAACCTCCGCGATCTCCGCCTCCTCGCGCTCGGCGGCATCCACTCCGCTGCGCTGACCACCTCCGGTGACGTCTTCACCTGGTTAGGAAACTGCCACATTGCTCATTTGAAGATTGCTATTGAAAAGTTTAGTGTGTATACTTCATGCCATTAGATGGATTAAGTAGCATCTTTATACTCCATGAATGAATTTCGTGACCGAATGGATTGCATTTTGATGGATGTGGCTGCTGCATCACTCAGTTTACTGTAGTCTGCAGGGGTTATGGTGGGTTTGGAGCTCTGGGGCACCATGTATACCATAGGGAGCTTTTGCCAAGACAAGTGAAGGGCCCTTGGGAAGGGAAGATAGCACACATTTCTACTAGTGGAGCGCATACTGCAGCAATCACCGATTCAGGTTGATCTCATTCACTCTCGCTGTAAACTACAGTTTTGAATCATCTCATCCGATACCGTCCTGTGCAATCAGATCAGATGGCAATAATATCACTAGTCATTCCATTCTGGTCTTTGCTGCAAATGAAACTACTCGTCTCTGATCGTTGCACTTTGCTAACAGGTGAGCTTTACACTTGGGGTCGTGATGAAGGTGATGGTAGGCTGGGGCTTGGGAGTGGAGGTGGTCCAGGCGAAGCTGGCTCCCTCAGTGTTCCTTCCAAGGTGAATGCGTTGCCTGTTCCAATTGCTGCTGTAGCTTGTGGTGGTTTCTTCACAATGGCTCTTACTTCAGATGGACAATTATGGAGTTGGGGAGGTTAGTCTCTTGACTAAAACATCATTCAACAACTCATACCGCCATACACATTACTTGTAGCTGGTTGTTTTCTCCAGATGGCATAGTAGTAAATAGCCAGTGTTTGTTAGCATATCCAGACCATTTCATTATCAGACATAGATTAGATGACTTTGGTATTGTCCCCAAAGTGCAGTTAAGCTGCTTCAATCCAGGTGAACAGAATCTCTGTCATGCCTTTTTATGCTTTCAGTTGGCCACCCTACTAAACTGACACTTAAATGATCAAACCCAATATGAGCATTGGCAAAACATTCCTGAACTGATGTGCATCTATTCCTTCTCCAATTGTCATGATGCTAGAATCTGCACCTTTTTATCTGTTTTTCTTTCAAGTTTGATGGCAAAGGAATGCATCCCTTCATTTTTTTGGATTTACTTTTGAATGATTAATTATATTTAAGTTCTGGTTGCACCCCTCATTTAATTAATTATCAGCTTCAGTTTTTTCCTTATGGCTGTTATCAATTTACTGTTATGCTGAATATTTGTGTTTCGTGTATCATTTCCAGCAAATTCAAACTTTGAACTGGGTAGAGGAAGTAATTTCAGTGATTGGAGACCACAGCTTGTCCCTAGTCTGAAAAGTATCCGTGTAATCCAAGTAGCATGCGGTGGATATCATTCTTTAGCTTTGACTGGTAAGTTATTAGAACCTGCAAAGTCTGATCTTTCAAACTGCAGTTGTAGCGAAAACCTTACAGTACACTGGCTGTTGCACCATAGCATTATATCATTATATGAAATGCCTCACCAGTCACCACTGTTACAGATGAAGGTGAAGTTCTCTCTTGGGGGCATGGTGGGCATGGACAACTTGGGCATCCCACCCTTCAAAATCATAGAATCCCACTTGCCATCAAAGCTTTATCTGACGAGCGAATTGTGCATATAGCCTGTGGAGGATCAACCTCTGCTGCTATATCAGGTGAAATTCGGAGAACTCTTTCCTTAATTGTCCAATACTCCATTGCTCTACTGGTTACTCTTGACATGTGGTTGTTGGTTTCACATATTTAGCTGACTAAAAGTATTCTAGAAAAGAAAATCTTGGACTACGAAAACCTAATAAATGTCTCTGCTGGTGATCAGCGGGAAATGTCTAAGGATATATACCACCTATGATGACATGCAAACTGAGATTCTGTATTTTGAATACGATTCTATCTAGATATGAACACATCCTGTAATTCAGAATATGACAGAAAATCTCTTTCCTGGCAATTTGTGGTATCTTTTAATTTGTTTGGCAATGCTAAAGAAGTGCATTTACTTTAACTAAAATATGAGTTCTCAAGTTGTATAAGGTCACTTTTAACTGGCATGAGGTTGAACCACTTTGTGGACCTTGGTTGCTTTTCTTTACTGTGATTCTACATCATGCCGCCTATTGACTAAATGCAATTAATCAAATTTCCTCTCTGTAAACAACGCACATGAACCTACTTTTAATTGTCTTGGCAGAGAAAGGTGACTTGTACATGTGGGGTAATGCAAGAGACTGCCAGCTAGGCGTCCCTGGTCTGCCAGAAATTCAGCCACTCCCAGTCAAAGTGAATTTCCTCAGAGACGATGATAAAGATTTGAGCCCTTCTCATGTCATCTCCGTTGCAATAGGAGCCTCCCATGCCATGTGCTTGGTCTCCATGCAACAAACTGAGCAATAGGGCAGCCTGGGTTTCTGCTTTGTGAAGGCACTTAAGTTTCGGCATTCATACATCTGAGTTCATTTCGAAGAGGATCTTGTTCTCTTCTGATTCAATCCTGCTGTTCCTTTTGGTGGAAACTGCCAGGAAAGGCCCTGATTCGATTCCTGCTCAGTTAAGCTGAACACATCTGCAAGAAAGAATAAAAAAACTGCCACACGCTGATAAAACCAGGAAAAGCCCTGTGGCTGGCTCCAGGTAGGCATAGCTGTAGTGGATTCGAATCCTTAAATTTTCTCACTGGAAGTTCTTGTTTGTGTAGACACTGTTCTTGGGTTTCTGTAGCACTATAACATGAGGGATGAAACTGCGAGAAGCGTGAATGTACAACACACACTCTTTGTGTTCTCGCCAAAGATTTGTAGATTCTGTTTGTAGTTGTGATGGCCAGAATTTTGTAGTGTTATTTTTTGTCCTGACTCAGGCAGTGCCTGGCTCTAGTTGCTGTTCAATAAAAGCAACCAATGTTTTATTCCTTAACTCATCATTCATTTGTACCTTAACAATCCAGAGCTGTTGCATCATCATCATCATCATCATCCATGCAGTTTGTTGTCGAAGCAGATTAGCAGAACCACTCTTGCAGGCAGCTGCTTTTGTAATGTAAGGGGATAATAGGCTGCATTTGTGCAGTAACTATCTGCCTGATGGTGTGAACATGCAGCCTGCTTGAAGAAGCCAGGTTCAGAAGGGCTGTCACGGTACGACGTTCTTGAAAAGAAACAGAATCTGCCGCGATTGGAAGTCCTTATGGCTAGGGGCATTGCCACTGGTAGCAATTGGTGACTGCAGTTCCTGAAGTTTTGTTTGATAAATTGCGTGCTTATAGCAGCAGCTTTGTGTATGCAAAACGGATAATAACATTTTACGAAATTGAGTTGACATTGGTGGGTGAGATTCATCATAACGTTAAAATGATCAGTTGAGTTTTAGAAAATAGTCGATCCTGTGTACAATCTCGAAGGCAAAAAACGAATGCCTGCAAGCGTGCAGCCTGTCGCAGCTAACCAGTTGCAGATGTGTGAAAGACAGATAGGTACAGAACCGGGTGGACGCCTCAGTTGTCCTCGTGTCGTGTTTCGGCGGCCGCCGCCGCCGCCGCGCCGTCCAGCCCAAGGTCCACTCCATCGCGTCGTCGTAGGGGCTCTCATCCTCAGGTACGCTTCAGCTCCCTCCTCTCGGGCAGGCTGCTTCTTTTCCTCTTCGTGCGAATCCGTCTTCTTCCTGGCTATGGGATTGGGTATTGCTTGTAATTGCTGCCTGACGATTCTGTTGCTCTTGTCTCAGCATCAGCATCCATCCCTCTTGCCAAGTGAGGTGCCCGTGGTCGTGGCTTCCCCCTGCTGGCTATGATCACCACCCGGTGGGCTCGTCAGATCGCACGCCTGCCCAACTGGGCAAATTCAGGGGGCAAGCCTTGCGTGCCCACCGCAGCCATTACCCCTTCCTCCTTTGCTGTCAGGCTCAGGCAGCGATCTCCCAGATTGGGTTTGGTTTACAGAGCGCCGCACTTCAGCTCTCAGCACAACCTATTTACAAGAAGCGCTGCAAGTTAGTAAATTCTGAACATTTTTGGCCGCCTATTCCTGATAACTTGAGCAGAATGATCTGAAGGCAGTCTCCATCGTGCTGCCTGACTGAGCTTTGTAGTAGGTCCTCTTATTATGGCTGGAAGGGAGTTGGTTGGCACGGATAAGCTTGTGCTTAGAGGCTTGCAGTTCCATGGCTTCCATGGGGTCAAGCAGGAAGAGAAGACACTGGGCCAGAAGTTTGTTGTCGACGTGGATGCCTGGATGGATCTCAGAACTGCTGGCGAAACCGACAACTTGTCTGACACGGTTAGCTACACGGATATTTACAGGTAACGCTACTCGTGTAGTAGTATGTGTGATCAATGAACTCAAACTTTGATTTTGTTAGCCGTACCGTATTTCTGTTCCTCACTCGTATAGTACATTCATGTAGGCAAAGTTCTGATTTTGTTCCCGTGCTGCTCTGTAGGATTGTCAAGGATGTGGTTGAAGGCCCATCTCAGAATCTTTTAGAGTCAGTGGCTCACCGTATTGCGAGTGCCACATTGCTTAAGTTCTCTCAAATATCTGCTGTCCGGGTTGAAGTGAAGAAGCCCCATGTTGCTGTACATGGAATCATTGACTATTTAGGTGTTGAGATAGTTAGGTATAGACAGGACATGGCTGGAAATTCACCAGGAGGTCCATTTTAGTAGCATACAATGCTGAGGATGACATGTCAGTTTTCCAAATGTCGCCGCCAACAGTGTCTCAATCACTGCTCAGTGTTGCATTTTCTTCAGACTAATAGACTGCGACATTTTGTACCGGATGTTGCTCTCAGAAGCTGTTCACCTTAAAACTGATATAGTTTTATTGGGGTTCAAGTATGCATTGTAAGTTCTTTTTCTTCTAGCCAAACCTTGGATGGAGATGGAATTCTGGCATTTCATATTTGTCGTGTCGCTCTTGATATTTTGCGTGTTGCGCCTTCCTTCCCTGGTTTCTTGTCTGTGGTTCTGTAAATTTTGTAGGCTCTTCTGTTTGAATCCTCCTATCAAAACTGTGAGCAAATAGGAGCTGTCATGTGGGACCCATGTAATTAGCTCAAACTTCTTTATTGACATTGGAAATAGAACACCAATGATACTTTCTTGTACCTATTGGGCATCCATCAAACTTCTTGCACTGTGAAATTTCCTTGGTGCCCTCCCCCCTTTTTATTTTTTTGAGAAGTTCCAGGTGGGGGGGGTGAGGTTTGGGCAAACATTTGGCAGGTCGACCGAGCTCCAGCCTCAAGGGAAGGAGTTACTTCCCCTCTTTTAGTGAACAATAATACAGATACTACACAGGTTGAGGCAATAATAATATCCTAAACAGAACACCAAAGTCTTCTTGAGCAGAGGAGGAAAGTGACGTGGACGGTTGGGTTAGGTGATCCTTACCTTTCTGGTTTCTTTGAGGCTCGCAAGGACAGGTTGTCTCTCCATCCTTTTAGTTCCTTGCTTCGTCTCTACTCCCAAACCTCTGATTAATGCCTTGCCTCCTTTTTGTACTTTCCTGCTCAAGCTTTTTCTGAAACCAGTATATCCTCATTTGTTAACGTTTTGGCCTTTTGGGGGCATTCAGCTCTTCCATCTCGAAGGACTGGAGCTGGAGTCTTCATCGAGGCACTTTCTTCACCCGGGACAGCAATGGTGCCGGCGAATGGCGATACAGCCGGACCAAGCTCCAGCCAGGATGACCGAGCAGCCACCATGAAGAAGCGCAACAGGCCTCAGTGTAATCTCTCCTCAGATAAATAAGCAGAGTTCTATATTTATTTTTTTTTGAGCCTGAATTGTAGTGATTTTGAGGACTGGGATGTTTAGCCCATAAGCAGAATTTGATGTGCTTCAAACCAGAAAGCTAACTCTCTTTCCCAATTGTGATTCATAAAGCTTTTTTTTTTTTTTTTTTTTTTTTAAACATAAAGCTTTTTTCAATGAAGTGATTCATAAAGCAGAAGTAGCCTAAAGTAATTTAACTGATGTTGTTATCTTTGTGGTTAAAATTTGAAACAAGTACTTGTTATGCCTATGACTATATTCTGTTGACTTTGAAGATCATCCGTTTACTCAGCAACAGCTTCCAGCTTGCAAGCCTATACTCGCGCCTCAGACAGTAAGTTTGATTGTCTGTCTATTCATCATACTTCATTTTTCAGTTCTTTCTCTGCATGAATGTCGTTTATTTAGAAATTCAGAATATGATGATGACTATTGTAACTAACCTTGGGCAATGTAATCAGGTTATTCCTGTACTACTGTTTGTGGGCGTAGTTTTTACCCTGATTGGCCTTGGTTGCATTGCAGCCTCGAACAGGGTAAGTTTGAGCTGTGTTGTGCATTATTATTGTTATATATAAACCTGAAATCTGAGCCCGGGTCTGAAAATCCAAGTTTCCTGTGATTTTGTGCCTTCAAATAGGTTGTTGAAGTGGTTTATCGATATGAAACTTCATGCATACCAGGATACATGCTCGACAACAAAGTTGCCTATATCCAAAATCCATCTATAGATAAGAGCTGTACAAGGATCCTCAAGGTAAACAGTTATCACCAATTAATAAAAAAGGATTCAAAACATTTTTTTTATTCTCAGTTAAAGGAGAAGGTTTTCATCATACGATAAGAGACTGGTCTTCTCTTTGTAGGTTCCTAAGGATATGAAGCACCCAATCTACATATATTACCAACTTGACAAGTTCTACCAGAACCACAGAAGGTAAAATCTGACTAACGTGATGTTTTCCACTGACGAATTAATTTCCATAGAAGCCAAGCTGCTCTGGACTCTGAACTGAAGAACACATATTGAGAATGAAAAACGCAGGTATGTGAACAGCCGTAACGACAAGCAGCTGAGCAATCCTAAGGAAGCCAACAACACACAGTCTTGCAAGCCTGAAGCTACTGAGCACGGGAACCCCGTTGTCCCCTGTGGACTGGTAGCTTGGAGCCTGTTCAACGACACCTACAGCTTCTCCCGTGGCAACAGGGCGCTGAGGGTTCACAAGAGAGGCATCTCATGGAGGAGCGAAAGGGAGCACCTTTTTGGGAAGCAGGTTTTTCCGAGGAACTTTCAGCAAGGGGCTCTGATCGGCGGCGGTACGCTTGATCCAAGGATACCTGTAAGTGTGTATGTCTCTGGTGCTTTTGTTACTGGAAAGCATGCAGGGCTACTTCTCTCTGTATTGTCTGAAAGTGTAGATAGGTTCACTACCTTGTTTTAGTCTGATATTCCGAAGACGTGACGCATTGCGAACTGGACAGCTGAGTGAGCAAGAAGACTTGATCGTGTGGATGCGAACAGCGGCGCTGCCGATGTTCCGGAAGCTGTATGGTAGGCTCCAGGTGGACCTCCGTGCCGGCGAGCTGATAACGGTGACGATGCAGAACAACTACAACACGTACAGCTTCGGCGGGAAGAAGGCGCTGGTGCTGTCCACCGCCGGCGTGCTGGGAGGCAAGAACAGCTTCCTCGGCCGCGGGTACGTCATCGTCGGCCTGACCTGCCTCCTGCTGTCGCTGCTCCTCACGATGCTCTGCCTCGCCTTCCCACTGTGAGTTGCCCTGCAAATCACAGCACCTCGCCTTCTCCCAGTTGAATTTCTGTGCCTCATTGTGCAAATATATCTGCGTTTGGAATGATGATTGGGATGGGCTTTGGTTGCAGGAAAGAGGAGCATCTTGCGCTGCGGTACCCTTTGCCCCATGCATGCCTAGATGACTAACGGTGTACAGATTGAAACAGTTTCTGTTTTATATATTTGGGTCTGATTGGTGTTTATTTCTTGCGCATAGGAATAGCTATAGATCGAGCCGCGCCATGTAAATATGCATATCTATATATGTCCAGGCGCATCACTGTTCATTGCACCTTCCTCGGCCGCGGGTACGTGATCGTCGGCGGCCTGGTCTGCCTGCTCCTCACGACAGTTGCAAATGATCTATCGCAGCATCTTCAGTTTGCACTCACGAATTCGAATTGTTTGTGTTCAGAAGCACAGGCACCTCTCAGATGAATTGTTGTGCTTCATTGTTCACATCCGGAAGCTATTAGCTTTGGCTCTGACTTCTACTAGGGCTTAGGGATTACTAATTTCTGACTTCTCAACCATTTGGTGTGAAGCTTTAGACAAGGGAATTGAGATGAATGTGGGATCAGTGTGAGCGGATTCCCTGGGACAATGTCACAGATGTGGTGTACACTACTACTATAAACTTATTAATCGAGATAAGCAAAAGAGATTAACAGAGGGCAAACCATCCGCCTCCATCAAAAGGTCATGGTTAATCCGGCCTTAACAGAGACAGTTAGTCATCTGTCTTGGGCGTCTTAATGTCCTTGTCTCCCTTGTCGTCCTTGTCTCCGTTAATATCGTCTAGAAAACCCAAAAAATGACTCCATTAATGTTGTCCAAAAACCCCAAAAATTCAAAAAACTTGTGACTAAGGAGAGTTGAACCAACGAATTGCCACTTAACACCACTATATTTCTACCACAACAACACACATTCATTCATATCTACATATAATACAAGGGGGCAATTATCTGTATGGCCCTCTGAAAAAGTTCGCGTGTATCTATGACCCTTTTTTCTCAAAGTTAGCTCTATGGCCCTGAAAAAATTTGTGTTAGCTCTATGGCCTTCCGTTACCTTTTTTAGACTTCGATGGTGTTAAGTCTTAGGGGAAAAGACTATTATACCCCTAGACGAAAAAAAAAACTGCAAAGTTTTGTTTCTTTCTTTTTAAATCTGGACATATATAGACACATATTTTGACATAATCAAGGTAGCAAATTTCATTGTCACATAAATGAGTTACAGACTAAAAACAACATGGATGCACCAAAATAATCTTCTTGTATAACTCAAGCATCATGATGGTTGTTGACGGCTTCAGGTGCGAACAATGTTTGCCTCGACTTTCACTTGGAGATAACTCTCATAAACCGACTCGAACAGAACTAAACACGCCCATGACATTGTTCATCAATGATTGTGCCTCTTCAGATTGCTCATCAACACCACCAAATATTCTCTGCAAAATCATAGTACTGTTAGTTTTTTAAAAAAATTAAGTTCAGGAAAACACAAACTTCATTGCTGGACTAAAGGCTACAGCAGCATTTGTAATCAAGTATATTCCTACCAGCGTACCAGGCACATCTTTTTAAATAAAAGAATGGCGTTCTCCAGCTTGTGCTAAATGTCAGTAGTTTAGCACTTTAGCTGATTAATGTGCTGCAGCCACAACATACTGTCAAGAGACCACTTTAGCTTGTGGTTTATGACCACTTTTCAACAGTGTAAAGATTCAACACAATTACTACCTCCAGTCAAGAACAGACGGCATTCAGACAAGCAGCAGCAGAAGCAAAAAAGTTGTTTTGTTTCTCTGAAACACCATGTTTTCATGACTGGAGGAACTCACTAAAGAGGTAATCATCAAATATAGACAAAAAAACAAAAACAAATGAGGTTTCTGTCAGTCCCTGTGCCTTACCTCGATATCAGTTGCATCATTGAAGGACCGAAACGGCGACCGGAGGGGGTGAATAGGAGCCTCGATTTTTTCTTTTCAATTTCGGTCATCGGCTCAACCCCCAACCTCTAAGAACAAAGACGGACAAAAACAGCAGTACCAGCTACTGAAGACTACTGAAAACAGACGAGTCAGTAAACTGCAATACTGACTACTACTGAACGGTACCTACCAACAAAGAAAAGCGAAAAGGCTATAGACTTTCGGTTACTTGGAACTCATCGAACATTACTGAAGACTAGACAAGTCGATTATCGAACTACTTGAACAATACGAAATCGAGCCTAAGAACAACAACAAACAATGAAGCTACAGACTTTCGGTTGCACTGAACTACCGAACACTCATCAAGACTAGACAAGTCAAGATTCGAACTCTTGAACAATACCGAACGTAACCTAAGAACAACAAAGAAACAATTAAGCTACGGACTTTCGGTGCACGGAAATACGAACACTACGGAAGCCTAGACAAGTCAAGATCCGAACTCCATCGAGCAATACTGGATAGAACCTAAAAATAGCAGCAAACACTAAAGCTACGGACTTTCGAGTACACGGAACTACTTGAACAATACCGACCCGAACCGAAAAGGTCATTAGCAAGATACGCACGAACTAGAAAATCGCCCCAAACAAAATTCCTTCTAAACTTGATCAAATCAACTCTTTTTGCCACAAGATTTTAGACACTTGGTCACAAGGCATAGGAGAGGCTATCCCAAAGAAATCATCGCCCAATTTGATCGAAATCGAGAGAAATTGCGGATCTCACGAAGAACACACCAAAAATCGACTTTGATCCAAAACTTGCCCGATCTGCGTGCTCGTGAGGAATTATTGGAATCCCCTTGGTGGAAATGATCCTCTCACGTCCTAGCACGAATCAAGGCAAGAAAAACGAGATCAAACGATGTCAAATCAAAGAAATCGCAAAGAGAAGAGAGGGGGAGAGAGGGAACTCGGGAAAAACAAGTGATGAACAAAAATCATAGCACAAGATCAAACAAGAACACCGATCCAAACATCCTAAACGCCACCATGTGACAGGCTACTTAGGGCTAGCCCTTGCCCAACCAAATTCGATACAAGATCGGTGGACCTCTCACACCGGAGTTTCAAACCCTAGCTAGAAAATGTGAAAATGAGAGGCAAAGAGGATGGGAGGGATACCCCTCGCTATATAGTCCAAATCCTCTTTCCCAAACTACCCCTAGATACATATGAGCGAACGGGGTAACCCTAAGGCTAATTTAGTCCGACTTCGGGATAATTTGATCCGACGGCCACCGCGCCTCCTCATCGGTAGCCTTGCATCCACGCAACCTCCCCCGATGCCGCCACGCGTCCGTCCTTCCGCCCACCGAACGTCTCGGGTTTTGAGGCCCAAACCCGCGAAACCCGCGCCCATGGTTTTGAGGCCCAAACCCACGAAACCAGCGCGCCGATGGTTTTGAGGGCAAACCACCAAACCTCCTCGACACGTGTCATCATCGTCTTGACCGCCCGAAGTCGCCAAGTCATCCGAGCTCCCCGCTCCGCCTGCACGCTCGTTGTTTTGACCCCGATCGACAAAGTCCCCCCGCGTCCTCTTGCATCCGTCGATGTCCCGGATGTCGACCACCATGGCTAGCCGCCCGGCGATCCGGTCCCTCGGTCCAAGCCTCACGTCCGTCCTTCACCTCCGCGGTCCGTCGGCCCGCAAGACGTCCTCCTTGGCCCCTTCACCTCGCCCGTCGGCTACCATCTCCGAGCTCCACACCCGCACAACACGAACCAAGAGATACGTCTTCGACACACTCCACGTGTGCTGTTGAACATAGCCGAAGCATAAAAGATAAATGAAAATAGAAGAAGAATGTTGACTGTTGACAATCACTCAATCACAAAACTAAACACATGTGACCTAAATCAACCATGTGTTCGCAATCAGGCCTACTTGTGAGTTCTCCGGCAAGCAAATAGCGATTTGGCCTATTTGGATCATCAAAAACACTTTCCACTTTGCACAGTAACATAAATAAAGAAACATATTCCTTAGCTTATTCTTTCGGATCATAAATGAATGATAATAACAAGTTCTACTCACCCCGGAAAACATCTAAAGACTGCACTAGTTGGCAATGGCCTCATTGAGTAAACTGTGTGCATGCCCATGGGATGGACCCGGCGCCACCCCCGCTTATCGGCCGAGCCCGGGCCGGAGCCGCCCCAAGCACGCCCGCGGAGCTGCGTGCTCCCATGGCCGAGCGCCCGCGAGAGCCACCCCTCCATTGTTGTCACCATGGTCGCCATGGAGGGCGCCGGAAGGGAGGAGATCGGGATGAGGTAGATCAAGGGGCGGGAGGAGGCGGATCCGGCCCTTGACCCGCGGGCGGCGCCGGGTGCGGACATCGGGGCGGCGGCCGCTTATTTGGCGGTGCCGCAAAAGCCCGTCTGTCCCTCCAACAGTAGTAACCCTAACGGACTTTCCTAACGAGTTAACTAAGGCCATAGAGATAACTAAAATATTTATCGGGATCATATAGCTAACTTCGAAAAAAAAAAGGGTCATAGAGATCAATATTAACTTTGAGAGGGCCACATAGATAATTATCTCATAATATAATGAGAACGTATCATGTGCACACCGAATGTTGGGTTCTAACTTTAATTTTCATAAACTTTCATCCCAAATTTTAAAGTTGCATGGCAATAGAAGTAACTTTGGGAGAAAGACGACAACAAGAAGAAGTTATGAAGGTGGCTTTCGCAAGGTTTGACTTCGCAAAGAGCTAACAAAGTCAGAAGTAAAAGATCGTGGAGTCAGGCTTTAAGCGAAGTTGAAAATGTTAGCTTCGCCGAAAGCCACGAGGAGTGACGAAAAGGGTCGGAAGATCATTGCGAAGACAAGGAAAACAACTTCGCTGAAAAGAACGAGAATGTAGACATTCATTTTAGAGTTTTTGTAATTTTAGTGTTGTCACAAAGTCGGGGGTCCCCAATAAATACCCCCTGACACCCTTTTGTAAAAACCATGTTGAATGGTCATTTTGTAAACCATATCATCATCATCAATAAAGTATTGTCTTGAGCAATCACCCAAACCGGACTTATATGCAACCATGCACACTTCTAATCTGGGCCACGGGATGTAGATCCAAGGGGCACGAGGTGATAACCATTGGGGAGGTGGGAGAAGGATTTGCAAAATTGTTTTTAAGCGGGGAGTTAAGTGTAAAATTACCTAATCCTTGGATCTACATCCCGTGGTCCAAATTAGAAGTGTGCATGGTTGAATATAAGTCCTGTGTGCACATGATACGTTCTCTAATATAATAATAGCTTTTTTTATATCAATATTTTGTAATCTTATATTTCACATTTTGGCTACTAAATGAACTCGGATGAAAAAGCTTTCAACTAAAAAGTTTTAAATCTTGTCAAGTACTACATTTTTGGTATAGCATGTATCTCTACCAGCGATAGTTTGAAACATTCAAAAATTGAGTCTCAAAACATTTTAATTCCAAACACATATTTGAGACTCTAGATGACACTAAATCAAAAAATTGTCAATACCAAACATGTAGATCAGGTCCGCCACTAGAACTTTGGTTTTAGCTATGTGAACATTTGAGTTCGTTTAGGAATTCTAAATTTTGAGTTTCAAAATCTATATTCGAACGCATATTTGAGACTCTAAACATCTTTGAATTAAAAACTTTCAATTATGAAATTGTACATCCTATTGAGAACTAACTTTTATATAGATCTGTCATGACCCAGAGATAGGGCCGAGAAGGACAGACCCACGAGGCCCGAGGGGCGCCAGCGCGGGGGCAAAGCGTGCGCTTGCCGCTGCCGCCTCCGCCTCCCTTCCGCGGTTTCTTCGGCAATTAATTCAGAAATAAAGAAGAAAATTCACTAGAATTATCTTAGGCTTTTTGGTGAGCAATGGATATTCCATCTATAAGGAAGACCCTTATTAGGAAAATAAATATGATATGCTTGTAAAAAGGTATTCCAATCTATAAGAAAACCTTTCGAGATTGCTTGCGATACAAGTCCCACTAGTCGGGCTATAAAAGTAAGGGGTCTGTAATCTTTCGAGGGCAACAAGCAAATAAAGAAAATTTATCCCAACTCCCCTTCTCTTCCCCAAGCGCCCGCCCCTCCTCCCGCCGTCGCCAAACCGCTGCCGCCACCGGCCCGCCGCGCCCGCCCGCCGCCGCCGCCGCCGCCACCGACCGACGCCGCCGAGCAGCCGGCGCGCCCCCTCGAGGGTGCTAAACATACTATATATAATTTTTATTTGTGCATAAATATATTTAAATGGTGCTAAACATACTATATATAATTTTTATAGTATATAATATAAAAAAAGAATATTCCTTTCCCTCTCTTTATGAAAATATGACTATTAAATCAAAATCAAATCCTTAAATTTGTTCTTTAGAATAAATAACAAAACCCTAAATTAGTATAATTATTTAGCTTATTTAGTCAAACCCAACTTATGATGTATTTTTGTATTTATACATGAATGAACTTAAACATCGCTAAACATGTGTGTGTATATATACATAGCCCCTATACATAAATAATATATGTGTATATACAAAATAAAAAGTAAATAATATGTGTATATCTATATCTATATCTATATCTATATCTAACCTAATAAAAAACGAGAAAAATTCTGCCAATCTGACTATCCGCTATCAGGCCGCGCCCGCACATCGACAGAAAAACCGGAACGACCGACAAAAATCATCCGATCAAAAAATCAGGAACACCCGATACAACTGAGCCGACCACGTCTCGCTTCTACCTGCATGGAAAAAACGACCGCAAAAAAAAAAAAAAAAAAACCGGATCTGAGTCAATCATTATCAATCCATCATCAATCACCGAGACATGCGGACGTTCGACCTGCTGTGATCAGCCTCCTGTCGCTGCTCCTGTAGCCTGTCCGACCTCGCCGTCCGCGTCGCTCCTCCGACGCCCCGCGACGCAGTCGCCGCGATCGGCGATCAAGCGATCTCGCCGTCCTCGTCGCGCCTCCTGCCGCGGCTCTCGTGGGATCTCGGAGCCGCTTCTCAATCACGGCCATGCCTGTCCCGCGACGCCGTCGCCATGATCTGAGGTCCTGTCATCTCACCGTCCGCGTCGCGCCTACGTGCGGTGTCGTGGTGATCGGAGCTCAAGGTGAAGGAGGAGTACAATAGCTACAGGGTATGTGCCAAACTGTACTACTACTATATATCCATCATGGTATTCAAGGTATCACGTTGTGTTTTCCAAATGAGGACTTTGGGTGAATCATATAGATTTCCTGCATCTGCCGTCAAGAACCACAACCTCGTATCATCACTATTTCCTATGTGCTAGATTTTTCCAATAATAATTTAGTACTCCATCCGTTCTAAATTATAGGTCTTTTTTGGCTTTATTAGATTCATACACTACTACAGAGAAGAACTTGCGTGGCGGGCATTTTGGGTTTTCCGTGGCGGGCATTGTGTCCGCTACGGAGCTAGGGTCACGGTTAATCGTTCGATTAACCGTGGCGGACTCCATGCCCGCGCGCAAAATCTATTAACCGCGTGGCGGGCGTGTAACAAAGACCGCCACGGTTAATATATTAACCATGGCGGGCATCTTTACGTGCCCGCCATGGTTAATGATAACCATTGCGGTTTTTGTTAAAAGCCCGCCACGGTTAATTAATTCAGGATTAATAAAAAAATAATTTAAAAAAATATTATAAAATTATAAATTATGATTTAAACCACATATTAAATAATAAAATAAGAGAATATTGACATAAATCTTGAACATGCATGACAAGTTAACATTCAACTAACATGGACATTCAATTAAGCACTTAGAGTTTTATAAGTGACCACACCACACATCGAATTTACAAAACTTCGATCGAACGATCGATTGCTCAATCAAGAGTTTAGGTTACAAATTAGTGTCATCCCACAAATAGTCCTTTATGTCTAGCGGCGTTTCTCCAGTCCCGTAGTTCCCATAAGGCCTCGTTTGTAGCAAGGTCGCCGTTAGGGTCGAAGAAATGGCCGGTAGGTAGCACAACGTCCTCAACGACGCCCCTACGGATGGCGCCAACCATTTTCTTGAAATTAAGGTCGCCCAAGCCTTTGTTCCAAAACCTTCCGTGGTTTTCTTCGTCAGCTCGCGCCACGTAGTGCGGTACACGCCAACTGCGGGATATGAACATACGAGCATAGAAACCACACAAAGTTCTTTGCCGCCGAAGGCTGCTTACCGCCTTTGCATGCACGATATATGTACCGAGAAAATGGTTAGAATATTATGAGACCATTCAATATGGACGAGCAAACGAGAGTAATCTTTGCATATACCTCGTAATCTCGCCCCTGATCTTCATTTCGTCCTTATGTTTTTCTTTACGTATGCTCATCCTCCGATCCAATGACTCGGGGTCTTTCAAGTAATCCTTGTAAGATCTGTACGAAATCTCACAGTGTCATGACTTACAGAAGTTTGTGGTATGAAATAGTATACAAGCGTCGTGACTTACAGCTGCAGGGCCTGTTCAAAATGTCTGTAAAGGCCTTTTGGCGTATCATGCAACGAGTCCAGCCTAAGGGCCGCTCCATCCCGAGGGAAGATTAGCCAAGTAATCCAAAGGGCCAATGTGTGTTGTTGTTTCTATACCGACCATGCTACACCATGCATTTTATTTGATTAGAGATAGATTCCAAGTGTTCAAAAAAAATAAAAAGTATTGCTTTTGACTTACTTGATATGTTGGGCCGCAATGAGACAACCGGCCTCCGATTTGATCTTCTTCATGCACTTACAGATGTAGTCTGCCATCTCTCTAACTCTTGCATTGCATAATGTTTCATAGTGTTTATATTGTTCAGCCTTGCCCAGCTTCTTGAGCTTTTCGTTCCTCTGGCTCTCCATCCAGTAATGAGAAAATTCGATCACGTCTATATACGCTGGACATAGAAACACAACTGGTTGATCCATCGTTTGGGCTACCAATGCTTGCATCCTGCAAGCACATGTGGTCACGTCATTATAGAATCTGAGAGCTAGAATTAGTCGTGTACGAGCGCGTAATGATCGGTAAACAAACTCACGCAGCATAGAGGGTGACAACGGATTAGTCGAGGTACTCGCGCCGTAGCAACCGCCACATTTCGTCGAAGCCTAGTGGCAGTGAAATGTCGAAGTCCAAGTGAAAGATCTCTTTAGGAACCCTGAAATGGAACTCCGTCACCCCCCGATCAACTGCATGCTTATATAATATGTGGAACCTGCGAGTGTCCCACTCCTCTTCCTCGATTAGCTGGCCCTTGGGCACCATAAACTTGTCAAGCTCAAAGTAGTCTGGGCAGTCTGGGCTGACCCATCCTCCCCGCCGATTGGGTATATAATTCCTATACAGAAGGAGATTTACGTTAGCATCTTCTAGCTACGTACACATACGTAATATATCTGGCCAAGTTTGGTTGAGATTATCACGCATATACGCACCTACTACTGCCGGTCCTCACGGCCCCCGGGTTCTGCTTAGCCAATCGGAGGTCCTTTTCCTTCTCCGCTAGCTCCTTCCTGGCCTCATCATCTAAGTATTTGTTGGTCAGGGCAAGAACTTCCTCATCTTCTTTTGATAGCTTCTTCTTCCTCGGCGCTTGGGGGGAACATTCGGCCTCATCCTCCTTCCGATCGTTTCGAGGCGGTGTTGAGAATCCTATGCATGTCGAATTGAACTAAATTAGCCACCAATTAATGCCTAGTACAAGTTAATTAGCCATACTTTTTTTTGCTATACCTGTCACATTTTCTGAAACCTCCTCGACCATTGGGCGCTTGAACGCGGCGTGGGAGGGGCGGCGAGCAACCTTCTTAGGAGAAGGTGTCCTCTTGCTGGCCGTGAGGTGGTGTCTTGCCACCGTCTTCTTCTTCCTGGTTCTTCCGGAGGTGGGTTCGAACGAGGACTTCCACCACCTCGGCCACCATCTTCTCCTTCCGGTACTTCCGGTGGGTTCGGACGAGGGCTTCCGGCACCTCGGCCACCATCGTCGTTGTCGTTATCATCATTGTCATCGCCGCCACCACCCGGGGAGAAGGAGGAGGGCTGCGGCCGCTACCGTCCCGAGGTGGTGTCGTCGGTTTCCACAGACAATATCTTCCTTGTTCCATAGGTACTCCCTCTCCTCCCGAAGGTCCTTAAATACTGTTTCTCCTTGTTCACTTGGGATATCGAGCTCCTCATCACCCAGGCCTGGTTCTATGGATGTCAGATAAACGAAGGCATACTCTGGTGGGACCGGCTCGTTATTGTACAACATATTTCTCCGTGGTGCAGACACCACGGCAGAACCCACCTCCTTCTTCTTCCCCTTCCTGCCAACGGGTATATAGAGTTTGCCCACCGCGGGTTCTACGAGATCATCGATTGGGTTCTTCCTGGCGACATCACTCGTACTCACACCTTGGCTTCCTTGGATGTTGCAAAGACCTCTTGTCGTTAATACCTCTTCTATTTTCTTCTCGACTATGTCCTTTATGGCTTGCTCATAGCCTTGCATCTTAAGGTTTTCCTTGTACCTCCGCCTCGTGTGGTAGTCGGCCGCGTCGGATGCCCAAGAATCCACGGTCTTCGGCTATACCTCGAGCCCCGCCCCCCCAAACTTCGGCCATGGTGCTCGGGTCTTCCGATTGCCTCGGTCAGCTCGTCGTGCTCCCTCCTAGGTTGGAACTCCCAGCGCCCTTGGCCTCTTTGACAAGCATCACCTTCTTCTCCACCTCGTTGACCTTTGGGTCATTGTATTTGGACGTCTTTGTCGGTCTTACGCTTCTTGGGCTGACGGGTATACAAGAAGTCGCGTGTCCTCTCAGGAAGGTCTAGCAACGGATTCTGTATCCCTTTCTCAGCGTCCTCGCTTTCTTTCCGCCGCCATTTTCCCTTATGACCAAAATATCCTACCATGCCGAGGTTGTGCCTGAGGTCGTTCTTCTTTGCGAGTTCTTTACCCATTTTTGACTTGGCCTCATACTCTTCGTTATTCGTGAGCCTGACGAACTCATCCCAGACCATACGGCCAGGTCACAGGAATGCTTCTTCGGCTTACAATTCCGAGTCAACAACCGTAACTCGAGCACTTAGCCCTAGCTCTTGCTCTTTCCTTCCTTGCAACGGGCTGCCTGTGTGCCTACTAATATTTACTTACCTCAATGGTGCGCTAACTTTAGAACTAGGATTTCCCACGTATTAGTGGGGGCGGGTTGCTTTAAGAAGTTGTAGGCTTGAAGTGGTGACTTGTCCTTCTGCACATAGTGTGTGTACAAATTGTTCCGCAGGGTGCGAAGCGCTTTGCTTGCAACGGTTAGCACATACTTCTTGCATTTCTTTTTAAAGCCTGCCTCGCCCCCTGGATAACGGAACAGGACTTGCACGCCTTTCCACACCTTCTTCTTCAAAGACCTTCGGGACATTCCTCCGCCTAGGTAAGTGATGGGCACGATTTCCTTGGCTACAACGGAGATCCGGGCTGCTATAGATGGCCCCGATAGTGGTATGTGGTGTCACGCGAGTCATCTCAGAACATAGATTTATTGAATTCCTCTCATGATTACATAGTTTTCCATTTTACATATATAGAGTAGTGGCAAAAAAAAAAAAAAAAATACTCTACAAATACAAAAAAAAAAAGTGAAAATACAAAAATGTGTAAGAATACAAAAATGTGTAAGAATAAAAATTTGGCTCGAAGTCCCCAACTATCCTTATCACATCGCGTCTAAACTGGTTGCTTGTATATGTTATACATGCCGTCCTCGTTTAGTCGCTCACAAGTGTGGGGACATTTCATCATCGCCGCTGCCTCAGCTTTAAAAAGATTCACATCATCGCATAATGCCACTGCCTCAGGACTATTTATACAAATAGTTCGATCATCATATAAGTATAGAGAGTAGAGGTACAGAGAGCCACCACAAATCAAAATAGCTAGGACCACAGCTAGCTAGGACATGGAATTTCGACAAAAGGCTCCCAAATTCATGTCAAATGCTAAATTTGAATTAAACAACAAGATAGTACCAAGACAGGTCCATGCTTCAACAAAATTTTAATCTAAACACCAAGACAGTACCAATTTGGTCCATTTTTCAACAAAATTTTAAACTAAATATCACAAGCAGCACAAATCAAAATAGCTAGGACCAGCAGCTCCCAAATTTCAAGTTAATGTCAAATGGTCATAATTGTGTGTTAGCTAGGACCACAGCTAGCTAGGACATGGGAGACAAGTGTATTAGAGGGGCAGAAAGGCACTATATTCATGTCAAATTCGACAAAAGGCTCCCAAATCATAACAAACAACAACATGTATATGAGCAGCAGGTATACGACATAGGATTTCGACAAAAAAGGCTCCCAAATTCATGTCAAATGCTAAATTTGAATTAAACAACAAGATAGTACCAAGACAGGTCCATTTTTCAACAAAATTTTAATCTAAACACCAAGACAGTTACCAAGTTGGTCCATAAGGATCCCAAATTTGAAGTAAACAACCGAGATAGTAGCAAAGACAGGTCCATTTTTCAACTAAATTTTGAACTAAACAGCAAGACAAGAACAAGTTCATCCCAATTTGGTCGGAGTCAACATCACGCGCGTGGCATATGCTCGATTCTATCCAAATTTCGCATCACGGTTGCATCATTGGCAGCAAAAAAAAATTGAATCATAGGCAGCTATCAAAATTTGGCATCACGTAGCATCATTGGCATCAAAAAATTGAATCACGAGGCAACAACAAAAAAAATGGCATCACAAAGAGCATCACGGATGCATCACAGTTGCAAAAAAGCCTCACCGACGGCGGGCGGGGATGAGCTCCCAATGGCGGCGGACGGGGAGAGGAAGCCGGGCCGCGGCTAGGGGTTCCGACCGGCAGCCAGTCACCCGGGTAGGCAACGGCGGCGCCCCTCGCGACGCGGGGGGGCGGCGGCCCTCGCGGGCGTGCCTCGCGGGACGGGGAGAGGAGGCGGCGGCCCGCCCCGCGGAGGCGGCGGAGGGCGGGGGGCGGGAGCCGGAGATGTACGGAGGCGGGGGCGGGCAGCCGGAGAGAGGAGGCGAGCCACAGCCACCGATCCCGGGCGGCGGCCTAGGGGGCTCCGGCCGTGGCACGGCAAAGAGTCACCCAGGTAGGCAGCGGAGGTGGCACTCGCGCCGGGACGGAAGCCGGAGAGGATCGGGGAGGCGGGACGGAAGCCGGAGAGGACGCGGAGGCGGGACGGGAAGCCGGAGAGGAGGCGGAGGCGGGACGGAAGCCGGAGAGGAGGCGGAGGCGGGCGGCGCTCGGCCCTCACGGACGGGGACGGAAGCCGGAGCGGATCGGGAGGCGGGGACGGGAAGCCGGAGAGGATCGGGGAGGCGGGACGGAAGCCGGAGAGGAGGCGGCGCTCGGCAAGGCGGCGCTCACGCAAAATTTCGGCAGCCCTTCGAGGAGAGTATGAGTGAGGACGAAGGACTTAGCCGCTACCCCGAGCCCTGTGCCCACGTTTATATAGGCGTTTATTTTGCGTGGCGGGCATTTTTGAATTTGTAAAATTCATAGCAATTCAAATGTTCATTCAAAAATTCTGAAAATTTTTGTGTGGCCTCCCTATGAGTATGTGTACCCATGAAAAATGTGAAACTTGAATTTTGGATAGTTCTCGCATGATTTAAAAATACAGTCTTTAATTGACAAGTCGGGGACGTTTCGAGCAAGTGCGGCGATCTCCAATACATTTTTAGTTCCATTACATAAATGTCGTGACATACATATTTGGTTCCATTACATATTTGGTTCTATTACAAAAGTATCGACTTATTTTTTTGCCGGGGCTGCCACTGTCTTCTTCTGACCGTCCGTGCGGCACCAGGGCTTTGTCTTGTTCTTGATGACATTCCCCCACACGCGTGTCTCGACTTCCTTGATCTTGGTTAGATGATCGGTAAAGAGCGTAAACTCTGCGTAGTTGTTGTACTCTTCAGGACTTTGCACTCCATCGGCTCCCACGATCCTTTGCTTCCCTCCCACGACCGCATGTAGTTGCTTTTTACCCTGCGATTTGGGCACGGGGTAGTAGGCTACCTGGGCCACGCGACTTGCGAGTACCCACTCATCATAGCTGTAAAGTACCTCTTAGACGATTTGTTGTACTCGTGTGCTCAGCATAGCAGGATGTGGCTGTGGCCACAACAACTTCGCTCTAGCACCCTAAACCTGTAAAGTACCTCTTAGACGATTTGTGTCACTTGGGTCATTCGTGTCTTTTATTGGGATGGGTTAAGAGCATGTCTGTTCTCTACCTTCCTCTCTTGTATGTTTAACTGAAATGTGTTGTTGCAGTGTAGCTGCAGAGGACCAAGTTACATATATACAGTGTCTTGGTGGAAGGAAATATCTATCAATGGTTTTGTTCTTAAGGTATTTGCAAGTTTTTTTAGTTTTTGCTTTTCTTTTCTTTACCTTTGGGTCCGAGTTAGAGTGCGAGCTTTGAGCTCTCAAAGTTTTTTTAATGAGTATCAATCTTGTAACAATTGTCATTTAATTGAAAATGTGTCGTCCATGTTTGCAGTGCACTTGCAGTTGTACCTCAAATACCATTAATGCCTCAACCTGGGATCCTGCACCTTGGTTTTGCTACAGCAGATGAGTCACCGTAAAAATGTACTCTTGCAACCCCTGCTCATTTGGAAGAGGTCATCAATGAGCAAATAGCTTGTGGTCAGCCAGATCATGGAAGAAGATCATTGACATTGACTCATTGCTGTGGGTGTCTAGCATGGAAGGTTTGGAGATTCTTCTTGTAATTTTCATTCGAAGTTCGGCACAAACTATTGATAATCTGAGCCAGGTCAACAACAAAGATTCTCAATTCTCTGGTTTTGTTATGTTGCAGGTGCACAAAAACTTGCACACATCCATGAGAATATTGATATCTTGGCGACACACTCTTCTGTCAAGCCCATAATAATGCTCTACAATCCAGCTAAGATTTTTACATTTCTAGGGAATGCCTTAGAGAAAAAGGTAAATAACTGAGTTTGTTGGAATATTTTGAAGATCCAAATAGCTCTTCTGATATAGTTCTGTCAAACTTTTATTTTTTTTCTTGAGAATAGTAGAATAGCAGATGCACATATATCAATTATCCATGACAATTTCCACCACAGTTTCATCCTTAATATTTTTCATGCAACTGATGAGATAATTATATTCCATGTTCCTGTTGTTACCGTGGCTTTTTCTTGTGTAGTAATTTAATGAATTAAAAAGGCTGCTTCTCGTTCAGTTTGTTGGTCAAGGCCTGCTGAGTGCTAAACTGCTAACGGTCCTAGCCATCTCACTCAATAGGTATGCATCCACCCAAACTGATCTATCCTAAATTTCCGTACGCATGTGCGTGCGCACAGCTTATCTGGACGGCGTGCAGTACGCCAAGATTCACGCTTTGCATGCACTTGCATGCAGTGTATGATTTATTTATTCAGCCATGCACTGGGACTGGGAGGCGGGTACCATGCAACTGCAGGCAGGTACCATGCAAGCAGTAAAGCAGCCACTGCATGTCAACTACATAAGCTGAGCGGGAGCACCTACGGATTCTTTTGCATTTCAGCTATCTTATCATATAAATTCTCACTTGAGTTTAAAAAAAGAACTGTGATGCAAAAGTTTATTTAGCATATAGGAGGAGGATGTCCAATTATACATAGTAAAAAAAACTACTTTGAACAATAAGCTGCAGTTTTTATAGCTTCTACCAGTCCTACAACTGCCGGCTGGTACCTTCTTGTTCAGAGTTTACAAATGCAGTCATACCCTAATTTTGTGATTTCGGATGGAATCAACGCAGCAGTAGTTATAGGACCCGAAATATTAACAAATCAAAATAGGAAGCTTCAAAACAGCCCTAGTTCAATTTTAATATGGACAAGTGAAACATAACATAGTCCAGGACAATGGAACAAAAATAAATTCATCAAAGCCAGAGCGGAATTGAACTTCATTCAGTTGCATATCTGAAGACTGACAACTAACTACTTTCGGGTTGTAAAGATATCAGAAATTGAATGTTATTGTACTATATGAAGCATGACAAGACAAACCAAATGCATTGTATGTATAGAAATCAGAAATTGTTGTGTTATAAACATCAGGGAAATTGAACAGCACCTGGAATGGGATGCTAGCGAGCGTGATTTGTGGTGATGATGCCTGATCAACAAGCTGTTCTTGCCGGCGACGCGAGCTCCAGGTCAGATGTTGGGGAAGGACGACAAGGATAGAGGAACAAGAGCTGCTCGATGATGTAGGTGTGGGTAGCGGTGATGCCTGATTGCCAAGCCGTCCTCACCAGCGATGCAGGTTTCGTCCTTTTTTTGCATTGTATGAATTTGAAAAAAAAAAACTTATTAGTTTCAGAAAAAAAATCTCTCACAACTTAATAGGTAACTAAAACCCATTAAATCAAAACTGAAACTAATCTGAGAACATACGAATCGCATTAGGTAGCATGCTCATTAAATCAAAACTGAAACTAATCTGGAAGGGATCCGTTTTCAAGGTTTAAAAGTCTGGTAGCTAATCTTTCAGGTTCCAAGGTGTGGCGTAGATGGCAAAAAAATTATGAAAGGCTGAATGCTTGTACATGTGCTTCAGCTATAAAACAGGGTAGATCGGAGTGGCCTACGCAAAAAAAAGAGGATAGATTGGAGGAGCATACATGATGGGAAATAGGATACAGACCTGAAGAACGTGCTCGGCTTGCAGGTTAAGGCTGCCGCCCGCCCAGCCTCCAAGAACACGGCGGCTGCGGTCTGGGATTGCCGCGCGGACTGCGTCCCGCTGCTGCCTGCCCGGCCTCCATGATCACGACGGAGGCGGCGAGTTCTCACAAGGGCTGCCCGAGGGAGATCGTATGAAGGACGTCAGACATGATGAGGGAGGCCGGCGCGAGAGAGATCGCGGAGGACGTGGGTCAGGATGAGCGAGGCCGCGGCGACTGCGATGTTTCCTTGTGTGCGTGCTTTTGTTTCTGCAAAGGGGTGCCATTTAGCGAACCTTATTACGTGGAAAAGTGGCACTATTTGGGAAGGTCGCACGGTGGGACGCGTCGGGTTATTAGGACGCAATGATCGCATGGGGTGGAGGGAGCGACCTCAAAATTTTCACCGCACGAAAAACTTGCCTCCCTTTCATCCTTTTTATTATGTATATGTATATATTATATATTATGTATATAATATAATATATAATATTATAATTATATATGTAGTAAATAGTAAATATAATAAAAGATAAAAGATTGTATTATTCTGGTAAGAAAATAATTCTTTTGTTATGTTAATAATCTAAACCTTCTATATGGGAAACCCCCACTTAGGAGTTCTCCGCCCGTGGTGAAGCCACGTCATCGCGAAGGCCCCACCATCCACCCAAATCCCACACAAAAATTAAAGCATCCCATCATCCGTCATGAGCATGAGCACTCTCGGATTCCAATCGTGTGCGCAAAATAATTGTTGCAGTCCCTTAATCTCCCTTTACCTCCTCATCTTCTCTCCACGTATGTCCAGCTCCCTTTAAATAATATGCCCATCCATCACCCAACTTCACAACGTTACTATCACCTCACCAACCAAGCTCTCTAGCCAAAAGCCGACCTGCCCACGCCCGGCAACCCAGAACACCCACCGCACGTTCCTCTCCGCCATCGGGCACCGCTGGCCCCTCCCTCCGCCGCGAACGGGAACCTGGCTGCTGCGGGCGCGCCTCTGACGTCATGCGCCTCCTAGCGGTCGCCGCCGCCGTCGCCGAGCCACCGGAGGCGGCTGCCCGGGAGGAGTCGCTGTGCGCCGCCATGGGATGCAAAGTGGAGGCGGAGGCGGGGGGTTTAGGGTTGGGCCCTGCTGTACATGCGGCAACGACTAAGATGCGACGGGGAGGAGCACTGGCTGGGCGAGGAAGAGTGGCTTGGGCGAGAAGGAGAGGGGGTGGGTCGGGCGGGGGCGTGGAACCGGTCTACGCTCGGTTGTGGACCGATCGTTCCCACTAGACGGTAATCTTCAATGACCGAGAAGCCCTGAATCCATCTTGTCGGCGTTTCGAGGAACGGTGGGTGCCTCGGTGCCGGCAATAAAGAATTTGTAGGCCGCGTGCCTCCTCCCTCGATGGCGGCGCAAGATGTACACGGGACACAGCGGTTTTATCCTGGTTCAGGCCAACGGGGCCCTACGTCCAGCGGGGTTGTGTCGCGCTCGTGTTACCTTGCGCTCAAAGGTGAGCCTGCAGTAGGCGTTACAGGCGGTTGTGTGGGAGAGACGTGGATCTCAAGCCCCACGATCGTGGTAGTGGTGGTGGTTGATTGCTCAGTTTTTTCCCCCCTAATGGGGCATTACTCCCCCTTTTATAGCAAGAAAAGGGAAGTAACGTTTACAGGTGGTTGACCAGGTGGCTAATTCCCGAGGCTACGCCGGTTGCATGTGCGCGGCCGAGGGATGGTTGGCTCGGGGCGTTGTTTTGATGAAGACGCGTGTCCCGATCTGATGGCGGACGTGCCGTTTTCTGGGACGGTCCCGAGGGGGCTGTGAGGCGTCCCTCACAGTCCGCATGGCGAGGGCCGGCCCCAGGGTCGTGGTAGCGGCGTGTCGCGTGCCCGAGGGTCTGACCCAACGTGGCGTCTTGGCTGTAATTCTGGAGATGAACAGTGTCATCCCGGTTTCCCGTGCTGGGCGGTGAAATGAGTCATCTGTTCAGCTTTACGTCCCGTCAGTCAGATTCGGGAACTGATCCGGCAGATCAATTTGACCGGGCGTAATCGATGGCACTGGTGCCTCGCCTGCCATGTGACCGCATTAAATGCAGCTGTTTCCCTTCCTCCAGACGGCACCTCCCATGCCCGAGGGTAAACAACCCTGGGTGAGTTAGGTTTGGCCACTTCGCCCGAGGACGGAGAGCTGGGTCTCCCTCGGGCGAGGCGGAGATTTAGCGCCCGATGGTGGTGAGCTAGGCCACCTTCGGGCGAAGCGGAGTCCATGCGCCCGGGGCTGGTGAGCTAGGCCACCCCCGGGCAAGACGGAAAATTGGAGCTAAGTCCGAGGCCTGATTCGGCTGTTGATGACGTGGCACGTCACTACTCGTCGTCTTGTAGAGGTCTTTGACCTTGTCCTTCTGGAGCGTAGTGTGCTCCCGGCTTACGTCTTTCGTCGGGGTGAATCCGGTGGGCGCTTGGGGCGGCTCCGTCTTCATATATTCGTTGTGGCACTTCGGCCCGGTTCATCGTCTTTTGGGCCATCCTCCGCGCGGATCATGGCGGCCAGGGTTTCTACTTGGCCCCGATGGGCCGATGATTTCCTATATCGAGAATGTCCCGGGGCCCAATATTTAGGTCCTCGACAGTAGCCCCCGAGCCCCCGAGCGAGTGTGTACTCGCCCGGGGGTTCTGCCGTTCCCGTCGCCTTGTGGTTTCTCAGGGTGGTTCGTCTACAAGGGGTGCACGCGAGCGCACCCGTTGGGTGTAGCCCCCGAGGCCTCGAATGGAATGGCGGATTCCTTTGAGGTCTTTATGCCTTGCACGACGGCAAGACCGAAACAACTCTTAAATTGCGCTTGCGCGAGAGTCTGCCGGGTTTGCGTGGGCAGCCCGAGGCCCGCGCTTATGTGCGCAAGGTCGACCCAGGCTTCCTCGACTTTTGTTGTACGCTCCTCTGTCACCCTCCCGAGAGGTAGGAGGAGGGGAGATATGTTACAATGCCCTGTAATCCGAATGTGACATACTCCGGTGAGCGTTGTAACGGGTCAGTTTAAGCGGGGTGCCCGTGCCCTTGCCGGAGCAAGGGTCGGCTGTGTGATCTAGGATTCACCCCATGAGAACCTCGGGACCACTTAGCGTATCCCGGGGTTTGGGCGGACTATCCCCCCGAGGGCCCAAGGCCTCCCACGGATGGGACATCTCTGTAAGCGGCACCCGCGGGCCTTAAACACGTTCAGAAATCGAGCCGGAGGGCCCGGGTATAGCTGGTTGTGCATTTCCATCCTGTCCCTGGCTCGGGTTTTCCTGAGGCGACTGTAGAAACCCATGTGGGCCCAGCCTGGTAACCTCTGGAACGTAGGTGTGTCAGCCCGAGGCTCGTTTGGTTTCCGCCGGGGGCGGGGAACCGTCATCGGACTGACTTTTTTGCCCCTTAGGGTCGGGCGCCTGCTGGATATGGATGGCCGGACGGTTCTACCCCCGACCGGAAGACGAGGCGTCTTCTCGCCGCACCCGGCGGCGTGACGGTTTGATGGGACGCGACCGCAGCTTCTTGTCGTGGGGTGGAGATCGAGGGCGCCGTCAAGGTGCATTAATGCTCTTGACGGTTCCACCGCCGCGGGCCGAGCCATTGGATGTGCGGTTTCCGTTCCATCATGGGCCGTTCATTCCAAGAGTCGGTTCGTTTGCGCAGGGCAGCGGTGTGCCTTCCCTTCCCTATAAATATGGGGAGCGCCGGGCGGCGGCAGATAGTTGCTCATTCGCTCTTGCCATCGCCTTCTTGCCTTCTTGCTGTAGCAGTCAGGAGATAGAAAGGAAGGAGAGAATAGATTGGGGGAGATTCACTTGCCTTGGGCTCGTGTGATTGGTGTTGCCGGCGGTTGCTGTTCCTTGCCTCCCCGCTCATCCATGGCGCGGTCTGGTGGTGGCGACGGCGAGAAGGAGGTGCTTGATGCCGAGCCGTGGTCAAGATCAACGGCAACGGAGGAGAAGCTTCTCCAACTTGTTGAGGACGGGCTTCTTCGTCGTCGTACGGACGGCCCGCGGCCGGAGTGGATTGCTCCCCACTGGACGGAGGAGGAGCCCCACCCACCTGACGGCTACGTGGTGAGCCTGATAGATCTGCATCGGCGTGGATTCGGGATGCCGACAAGCCGGTTTATCCGGGCGATCCTGCACTACTACGACATCGAACTCCACCATCTGCCTCTGAACTCGATCTCCCAGGCCGCCATCTTCGTCACCCTGTGTGAGGGATTCCTGGGGATCGAGCCGCACTGGGACCTTTGGTTGTGGTTCTTCAAGGCGGACCTTACCACGGCCTCGGTGGCGCAAGGCAAGCCACGGAGAGCGTTGCGCGTTGGGGGTTGCGCGCTCCAAGTTCGATCAGAGCCGACGAAACCGTGCCGAGCTGATGGGTACATCCTTTCCAAGCTCACCACTTCCAACAAGGGGTGGCGGGATCGGTGGTTCTACCTCCGAACGACGAGAACATGCTCCCCGCGTACACCGGGCGGGTTCTCAATCATCGCCCGCAGAACTGGAACTGGGGTCCCCCCTCGGCGGATCATCACCGGCTGGAGGGCTTGAGGCAAGCGGTCCTGCGGCTTCGGGGAAAGGGCGTGAATGCCGCGGCCGTGGTCGCGGCGTTTCATCGGCATCGGGTGCTGCCATTGATGGCTCGCCCTTTGCTCATGTGCCGAATGACTCCCGAGGCTGCCGGTCTGGAGGCGTGCAGGATGTCAGGCCTTCTGCTTTCCACCGATGGCCTGGCCAAGAGGGTGAAGGAGGTGTTGGGGTCCAACACCCCGTCTTCGATCCCGGAGATCCCCATGCGCCCCGATCGCGGGTACATTTCCTTGGTAAGGGTCTTTTGGTTTTAGTGTTCCCCATCAACTTGCGGTCTGTCTTGCTGCTGCAGTAGTGGTGCTTACTCCGTCTTCTTGTAGGGTCGTATTAGCTATCGCGACTCCCCCCCTCCCGTGCCCCAGTTGGACGAGACACGCCGAGCGGCAAACCGCGCTCGGAATGAGCAGCAGAGGGCACTGGCCTTGAAGAAGGAGGAGAAGAAGAAGCGGAACATGGCCCGCGAGAAGCGCCGGGCCGAGCAGCAAAGGCGGGTGAATCGCCTGATGCCTCGACCACCGAGGAGGACGAGGACCCGGAGGATGAGTTCTACGTGAACTCATCGGATGACGATATGGCGGGGCGCATAGACCGGGCCATGGGATTCCCGACCCGTTCGTGTCCCTACGTGCCCGAGCCTGATGAGCCGGAGGGGGTTGAGGCGCCGAGGACTTCCATTACCCGTGTGCCCGAGGTCTCCTCTGGCCGAGTCCTCGTGACCATCGGTGTTGGCCACGTGGGTACCTCGGCGTCGCAGGGCGAGGCCCAATGGGAGGTCCAGTGTCTCCTCATCCCGAGCCAGCCCCGCACGTGCGGGTGTTGGGGAAGAGGCGGCCCGTGCCCCGAGTGCGACGCCGAGGTCGCAGCCTCCCGAGCCTCGACCACTCCTAGGGCGGTTCCTCGGGCTTCGTGAGTCCCTTTGTGCCTTCGTGGTCTTGATCTTCTTCTAATGTGTTGTTGTCTTATTCTGACGTGTTATTGACTCCAGGAAGCGGGTGGGCACTCCTCTGGTGTTGCACCCCAAGAAGGCCTTGAAGGCTAGCGCGCAGGCCTCTGCTGGTGCCCAAAGCCGGGGGACCCCCCATCCCGTCGTCGTTTCGCCATCGAGTTCTTTCGCGGCGCCAGCCCCCGAGCCCCAGGAAAGGTCGGGACCGAGGTTGGCAACCGAGGCCTCCCCTGAGACGGCTCAAGGCCATGAGGGAGACCGGTCCACGTCCCAGCCGATGGTGATCGACTTGGAGGGCTCGGCCGGGCAGCGTGACGCCGGCATTGTGTCGGAGCAGCAAGTGCCGCCCGAAGAGGTCCGTGACGTTGGCGCCCCTCCCGAGGAGCAAGCTCCCTTTGTCCAAGAATTCTCTCGGGAGGAGCTCTTCGAGGCGGCGGATGCGGGGAAGTCGTCATTGGCGCCGACCACTGCGGGCCCGGGGGTGCATGAGGAGTACAATCCCGACTTCCCCTTGCTTCATGTGTCCGGATTTGAGGCGGCCCTTGGTGAGGCGTCATCTTCGGCCATGACGAGGACGGTGCCCGTGGTCAGCAGCGAGGGTCCCCTGGACTTTTATTGGTCCGGGTTCCCGGAACTGCGGGAGCTGCCGGTGGCGGAGATGTACCCCTCGAGCCGACGCAATGGGGTGACCCTCCCGTGGTCTTGGGTGGAGCACCGGGGTCCAGCCAACGTGGTGGTTGACGACCGCCCCGAGGTCTGGCGTGGAGGACCCATGAGCAGATCCGCCAATGGTCGCCGACGGTCTTGTGAGGATTGGCGGCGCCGTGACCGGGCGTCTTGCCGAGGTCGATGCGGTGAGTGTCTTTGATGATCATCTTCTTCCATCACTTCTTCGCACTTGTCTTTGAATCCCAGTCTTGTGCCTTGTTTGCGGAATCTCCGTCGATTCGCCGGGAGAAGTCCGAGCTCCTTCGCGAACGCTGACCGGACCGCCCTCGGGCAGACGCGGACAAAGTTGATCCAGGCCCAGAGCGAGACCTCCCGGCTTACCGCCCTTGCTGAGGAAAGGGAGTCTCAACGTCAGTCCTTAGAGGCGGAGCTTGTCAAGGCCAGGTCTGAGGCCGCCACGGCGACGGCCCAGATGGCTCAGATGAGCCAAGACTTCGAGGACGCCCGGAAACAATCCCTTCAGGTTCTGAAGGAAACCACCGACAAGCGGGACCCGGTCTCGGGAGGAGGCGAGGGAGGCAGCGGAGATGTGCGACGCCTTGAACACCCGTATCGGGGAGCTGGTGACCGAGGGGGGAGACCCTTCGGAAGGAGAAGGAGCAGCTCCAAAAGTCGCTGGCGGAGGAGCACAACACGATGTTGGGCTGGCGCTTGAAGTGTGAAGGTGCGTCTCTTCCGTCGATGAGTCTTCTCGCTCTTGATCCCTTCACCTTGTTGATATCATCCTTGTATCTGTTGCCAGAGGCGGAGAGGGTCCGGACCGAGGCCGTGGACAATGCGGCCACTCGCCCGAGGGCCGGAGCAGAGCGTAAGTCATACCAGAGCCTGGAGGACGCCCTGTCGGACTTTGTTCGTCGCTTTGGGGCGGACAACCTGGAGGTTGGCCCCTCGGCTCGCAGTCGTTTGAGCGCCGTGGGCGGCTACATCAGGTCTGAGCTCCGGGGCGCCTTCCGGACGGGGGTGCGGACGTGCATGGCGGTCTTCGCTCGCACTTTCCAATGGAGTCCACATCGCCGGATGGCGTCACGGCCGGCTTCTTCCTTGGCTCTGATGATGAAGACGGAGAAGATGTCGCTGAGCGGGAAGCCGCCGATGCCGCCAAGACCCAGAGTCTTTACGACTTTGTGGATAGCGCCGCGACTCGGCTAGCCGCACGTTTCGAAGACGAGGTGTGCCCCCCGTACTCCCCCATAGAGTCCACCTATGAGGCGGATACGGAGATGCAGGATGTCGCCTCCGAGGATGCGCCGACGGGCCCGACGTCCGCCTTGGGAGATGCTGCTGCCGAGGATGTCGCCCGTACTGATGCGCAGGTGGACAAGGCTCCTGGCGCCCCCTGATCTTGCCCTTGTATGAAAGTTTGAGTGTGTGAGAAGCGTGTATCAAACAATAATGCTGCCCGGGGTATGTTCCCTTGGCAGATATGCATATGATATTGTTGCGTTTCTCAAGTTATTCGTTTATTGTGTGGCCGGGTCGCTTGCTTTCTCCGCTCGCGAGATGATGAGCATGGATGCCACTGGGGCGGTCCGTTTGACTCGTTTTATCTCACTTGGGATTTGTGCGTAAACGACCTTCGCAACTTAAACGATTATCTTGAGTGTGAGCAAAAGAACTTTTTTCTTTGAATTTTTTTTTCGAAAAAAGTCGGAGGAAGGGGTCCCCCGAGGGGGGGGGGTCCCCTAGGTAGCCCCCGAGGGAGTTTTAGTCTTGTGCTGGACGAGGCTAATACTCCCTTAAGGTATGCACAAGAAGCTTTTTCATAAAAGATGTAGATCTTTTATTGAGCGAAAAAGAAAACACAAGTGTTGCCTTCTAGTGCAAGATTAAGGGTAGAAGCGACGTAGCTGTTCTATGTTCCAGGCGTTAGAGAGAACTTCGCCCTTCTCGTTCTTCAATTTGTAGGTTCCGGGCCTTAGTACTTCGGCGATGAAGTATGGTCCTTCCCATGGTGGCGTGAGCTTGTGTCGCCCTTTGTTATCTGTCTTCAACTTGAGTACGGGGTCGTCGACTTGGAATTCCCGAGGTTTCAGTCGCCTGGCGTGATACTTGCGTAGAGCTTGCTGGTATCTTGCCGAGTGTAGGAGTGCGACGTCTCGAGCCTCATCAACTTGGTCGATGGAGTCTTGCCATGCTAGCTGATTGCCTTGCTCGGTGTAGTTTCGTACCCTCGGGGACCCGTATTTAATGTCTGTGGGCAAGATTGCCTCGGCCCCATAGACCAGAAAGAACGGGGTAAAGCCCGTGGCCCGGCTTTTTGTTGTTCGAAGGCTCCATAGGACTGATGGCAGTTCCTGGTACCACCTCTTCCCGTACTGGTTTAGTTTGTTGAAGATTCTTGGCTTGAGCCCTTGGAGGATCATGCCATTGGCCCGCTCGACTTGGCCATTGGTCTTTGGGTGCGCCACGGCCGCGGTGTCAACCCGAATGCCATAGTCGTCGCAGAAGTCGAGGAACTTCCTCCCCACGAAGTTGGTGTCGTTGTCTGTGATGATGGAGTTCGGGACTCCAAAACGGAAATGATGTTCGTAAAGAACTTTACCGTTTCCTCTATGCGAGGGTTCACCACAGCTCGGGCCTCGATCCACTTGGAGAATTTGTCGATGGCGACTAGGACGTGTGTGTGACCCCCGGGCGCCTTCTTTAGGGGGCCGATCATGTCAAGCCCCCATACCGCGAATGGCCACGTCAAGGGTATAGTCTGCAGGGCCTGTGCTGGAAGGTGGGTTCTTCGTGCATAGAACTGGCACTCCATGCAAGTGCGTACGACTGCATTGGCGTCCCTCACCGCTGAGGGCCAGTAGAAGCCTTGTCTAAAGACTTTACCGACTAGGGTCCTCGGGGCTGCATGGTGGCCACACTCGCCTCGGTGGGTGTCTTCAAGCAACTCCTTGCCTTCTGCCGAGGATATGCATCGCATGTATACCCCCGAGGCCCTCTTTTTGTAGAGTTCTTGTTTGTCCCTGATCAGCGCAAAGGACTTTGCCCTTCGGGCTAGTTGGCGGGCCTCGGTCTTGTCCTCGGGCAGCTCTCCTCTGGTGAGGTATTCCAGCAAGGGTTCCCTCCAGTCAGGGACTGGGTCGATCGCCATAGCTTCGGGCGTAGTTGGCTCTGTGCCGGCTTCGTGAGCCCCCGAGAGTATCTCGAAGGGTGCGTACTTGACCGAGGGTTCTTTGAGGTCTCGGGTGAGTACATTCGGAGGAACAGTACCTCGGGTTGCTGCAACCTTGGCCAGTTTGTCTGCTGCTTCGTTGTAACGCCTTGGGGTGTGCTTGTGCTCGAGGCCATGGAACTTCTCCTCCAGCTTGCGTACTTCTCGGCAGTATGCTTCCATCTTGGGGTTGTGGCACGCCGAGGCCTTCATGACTTGATCAATAACCAGCTGCGAATCCCCCCTGGTTTCCAAACGTCAGATGCCAAGGTCGGCCGCGATCCTGAGACCGTTGACCAGTGCCTCGTATTCTGCGACATTGTTGGAGGCTGGGAAATGCAACCGGATGACATATCTCGTATGAACCCCTAGGGGTGAGATAAAGAGCAAACCAGCCCCCGCGCCCGCCTTCATCATGGACCCATCGAAGTACATGGTCCAGCATTCGGACTGAATGGGTGCTGGGGGCAGTTGCGTGTTGGTCCATTCGGCCACAAAGTCGGCTAGGACCTGAGATTTGATCGCCTTCCGGGGTAGGAATGCGATGGTCTCACCCATAAGCTCCACCGCCCACTTCGCCACTCTTCCCGTGGCTTCTCGGTTCTGGAGGATTTCCCCGAGGGGGAACGAGGATACCACGGCAACTGGGTGTGCGAGGAAGTAGTGACGAAGTTTTCTTCTTGTCAGTACAATGGCGTACAACAGTTTTTGCATTTGCGAGTATCGAGTCTTGGTGTCGGAAAGCACTTCACTAATGAAGTAAACGGGACGTTGGACTGGCAACGTGTGCCCCTCTTCCCGACGCTCTACCACGACCACTGCACTGACTACCTGGGTAGTGGCTGTGATGTATAGGAGCAAGGTTTCTCTAGGGTTTGGTGGCACCAGGACTGGTGGACTTGTCAGGAGCTTCTTGAGGTTGCCGAGGGCTTCCTCGGCCTCGGGGGTCCAAGCAAAGTGCTCGGTCTTTCGAAGGAGCCGATAGAGGGGCACGCCCCTTTCCCCGAGACGAAAATGAACACCTTAACGAAGCCAGGCAGCCCATGACTTTTTGTACTCCCTTGATGTCTCGAATGGGCCCCATCTTGGTGATTGCTTCGACCTTGGTGGGATTTGCTTCGATACCTCGTTGAGAGACAATGAAGCCCAGCAGCATGCCTCGGGGGACCCCGAACACACATTTTTCGGGGTTGAGCTTGACTCCCTTCCTGTTTAGGCATTCGAAGGTCTCCCATGAGGTCCGACGTCTTTTTGGATTTCACCACTATGTCGTCAACGTTGGCCTCCACAATTCTCCCGATGAGTTCCCCGAAGATGATTTGCATGCAGCGCTGGTATGTTGCTCCAGCGTTCCTCAACCCGAAGGGCATTGTGAGGTAGCAATACATCCCGAAGGGTGTTATGAAAGAAGTCGCGAGCTGGTCGGACTCTTTCATTTTGATTTGATGGTAACCGGAATACGCGTCAAGAAAGGACAAGGTTTCACATCCCGCAGTGGAGTCGACAATTTGGTCGATTCGAGGTAAAGGAAAGGGAACCTTCGGACATGCTTTGTTTAGACTAGTGTAGTCTACACACATCCGCCATTTCCCATTCTTTTTCTCTACTAATACAGGATTAGCTAGCCACTCAGGATGGAACACCTCCTTTATGAATCCGGCTTCCAGCAGCTTGTGGATCTCCTCTCCGATAATCTTCCGCTTGGCGTCATCGAAACGGCGCAAGCGCTGCATGACGGGCTTCGAGCCCGGCCGGATGTCAAGGGAGTGCTCGGCGACATCCCTCGGTATGCCCGGCATGTCCGAGGGTCCCCATGCAAACGTCTTGGCGTTCGCACGGAGGAAGTCGACGAGCACTGCTTCCTATTTCGGATCCAGCTCGGAACTGATGGTCAGCAGTTTCTCCTTAGGGTGCTCGGGATCGAGCGGGAACTTCTTGGTGCCCGAGGAGGGCTCGAAACTCCCGGCATGGCACTTGGCCTCACGCTCCATCGTGATCTTGTCGAAGCTCTTCTTTGCATCAGCAATGAGTGCCTCGGCAATGGCGAGTGCCTCGGCGTACTCCACGCTCTCCACGTCGCACTCGTAGGCGTGATGATGCGAGAGGCCGGTAGTGATGACACCCTTCGGCCCCGGCATCTTGAGCTTGAGGTAGGTGTAGTTCAGGACGGCCATAAACTTGGCGTAGCATGGCCGCCCAAGGAGGGCGTGGTATGTACCCCGGACCCCGAGGATCTCGAACGTGAGGGTTTCTTGTCTGAAGTTCGAGGGGTCCCCGAAGCAGACCGGGAGGTCAATCTGCCCGAGGGGCTTCAGTTGCTTGCCGGGGACGACGCCATTGAATGTCGGCCCCCCTGGACGGATCTTGGATTTGTCCACCCCGAGGAGGTCGAGGGTCTCTTCGTAGATGAGGTTGAGGCTGCTGCCTCCGTCCATGAGGACCTTGGTGAGCCGGGTGTTCGCGATGATGGGATCCACCACCAGTGGATAAGCCCCCGGGTTTGGGATGTGCTGGGGGTGATCCGACCGGTCGAAAGTGATGGCCTCGATCCGACCACTTGCGCAGTTTCGGGATCGCCGGCTCGGTGGCGTACACCTCCCGACGCTTCTTCTTGCGCCGCCGCACCGACAGTTCTTTGGGTGTTGCCGCCGAAGATCATGAAGCGGTTGTTCACCTTCGGGAACACCTCGTTATCCTTGGCGCCACCCTCGGGAGCTTCCTCCTCTTCACCCTCGGGGATGGCCTTGAGCTTGGCAAAGTGTTGGCGTACCCTCTTGCACTCACCGAGGGTATGCTTGACCGGGTAGCTATGGTTCTGGCACGGCTTTTTGAGCATGTCGTCGAAGGTTTCTTGTGGCGGGGGCCGGGGCCCCTTGCGGTCGACCGCAGCCACCAGGTCTTCATCGTCCGCTTGGGCGGCATGGCCCTTGCCCTTGCGGTTCTTATCTTTTTTCTTTTTCTTCTTGCTCTCCCGAGGTTGAGATCCCTCGGGCTCCTCGCCCTGCGCTTTTCCTTGCCCGAGCCCCCGATCGAACAGAGCCCCAATAGCCTCCTCACCGCTGGCGAACTTGGTGGCGATGTCCATCAGCTCGTTTGCCTCAGTCGGAGTCTGGCGCCCCAGCTTCTTCACGAGGTCCCGGCACGAGGTGCCGGCCAAGAAGGCCCCTATGACGTCCGAATCCGTCACATTGGGGGCTCGGTCCGCCGCTTGGGAAAAGCGCCGGATGTAGTCGCGCCGAGGGACTCGTCGGACTTTGTCGGCAGCCCCGAAGGTCCCGGAGTTTCACAGGCACAGTGCGATGCCTTGAAGTTGCCTTTGAAGGTCCTCACCAAATCCGTCCAGTTGGATATGAGGTTGGGCGGAAGGTGTTCCACCCAAGCTCGGCGGACTCGGAGAGGTACAGGGGCAGATTCCTGATTATCACCTTGTCATCATGTGCCCCCCGCAAATTGGCGAGGCCGGCCGATAGTCATCCAGCCATACCTCGGGACGAGTTTCTCCGTATATTTCGAGGGTGGCTTGGTGGCCCTCGAAACGTGCGGGGAGTGGCGCTCTCGATGTCCCTTGTGAAGGCCTCGTGGCCCGAGGTTCCGGGGAGTATCCTCGGTCTCCCCGACGTGCCTGTGCGTCTCGTCCCGACGGCCGCCCGCGAGGTGGGCTGCCTCCGCCGCGGCGAGCCCGTTGTCGTTCAAGCTCGTCCCTGAGGTTAGGGTCACCCCTGTTGCGATGATGGTGGGGGTCTTCTATGCGCTCCCAGACTGGGCGGTTGCTGCGGTTGTCGTCCAGGCGCTCCCGGATTGGCCTCGCCGAGGCTCGGCTCTGTTCAGGTTGTGCGGAGCCCTGCCGACTTCGCCCAGACTCCTCCCGTCGCCGTGACGTCACAGCCCGATCACGCGAGGCGGAGCTCTCGCCTCGCGAACGGCCGCCTTCTCAGGACTTGCCGGCGGCCTTCCGGATGCGCCGCCCTCGGCGGTTGAGGGCTCGGGCATCTCGTACCAAAGATGGCGGCCGCGCCACGTTGAGGCTGGCTCTGTTGAACGGGGCCGCCATGTCGGGAAGCGGTGGCACCCCGTTGGATCTGCCGCGTCCATCGTTGCTGCGAGCGGGAGGTGCTCTCGGGGCCTGCCCACGCTGAGCTTGCTCTCGGCGAATGTTTTGTTCGATCTGCCGCAGCCGGGCGGTTTCCGCACGTATCCCGTCCCCGCAGGTTCGCAGTTGTGCATTTTGCCCGGCAAGCGCTGGTGCTGCCACAGGTTGGACCGGGGCGGAAGCCTCGTCGTGGCGGTATGTCCGCTTCTTCGTCGGAGACGTCGGTGAACTGGTCGTCTCGCTCTGCCATCTCCACGTTGAAGCATTCCCACGTGGGGTCGTAGTACTGTCCTCGTCATCGGTACAAGGTGCACCGAACGCACGAATGAAATTCCGGTTCTCCGGGCGGTAGAGCGACTCCTCCAGTTCTCGCCTCCAAGCCCCAATCGAACCCGGGGGAGGTGGCATGACGGGGTCGTCCCGCATCCTTTGAAGAAGGTGCTCCTCCGAGTGATTGTCCATGGGGTAGCGCTCCCTTGGGACGACTGGGGGTCTCTCCCGCGCCCTTCTTGCGAAGGCTTCAACCGAAGTCTCCCGCCGGCGAGGACCCACGGGGATTCCCTCTAGTACTACCGGAGAGGGTACGTTTTCCCGATGATTAGGGTTTCTGGACGCCCTGCCGCGGGCAGCCACCGGGTATGGATCCTCCCGATGCCTTGGGTTCCTGGGAGCCCGTCTGCGAGCCGGCACCGGAGGGGCTTCGTAGGATTCTGAATCCGTTGCTTGAACGCGCCTAGCGTGCTGGTTGGTCCGCCTTGCCCGTCTTGCACGGTGGCCCGTGATGACGAGCACGCCGAGGAGGCGCCGCCCTTCCTTCCGCCCGGTAAGTGCGGCGAAGGATCATCTCGTAGTCGTGGCCGAGTGCGATGAATGCCAGAGTTCCGAAGAACAGTGGTGTCCCGCGTGGGAGCTCGTGCTCCGGCGAGCACGGCGGAAACGAGGGTGGATTCGCCATGAGGGTTGGCGGAGATGCAGTTTGCACACGGCGACCCCTACCGCGCGCGCCAACCGTCGGCGTTTCGAGGAACGGTGGGTGCCTTGGGTGCCGGCAATAAAGAATTTATAGGCTGCGTGCCTCCTCCCTCGATGGCGGCGCAAGATGTACACGGACACCGCGGCGGTTTTATCCTGGTTCAGCCAACGGGGCCCCTACGTCCAGCGGGGGTTGTGTCGCGCTTCGTGTTACCTCGCGCTCAAAGGTGAGCCTGCGGTAGGGGTTACGGGCGGTCGTGTGGGAGAGACGTGGATCTCAAGCCCCACGATCGTGGTAGTGGTGGTGGTTGATTGCTCGTTTTCCCCTAATGGGGCATTACTCCCCCCTTTTATAGCAAGAAAAGGGAAGTAACGTTCTGGTGGTTGACCAGTGGCTAATTCCCCGAGGCTACACCGTTGCATGTCGCGGCCGAGGGATGGTTGGCTCGGGCGTTGTTTTGATGAAGACGCGTGTCCCGATCCGATGGCGGGCGTGCCGCCGTTACGGGGCCGGTCCCGAGGGGGCCGTGGCGTCCCTCACGATCCCGCATGGCGAGGGCCGCCCCAAGGTCGCGTGGTAGCGGCGTGTCGCGTGCCCGAGGGTCCACGTGGCGTCTTGGCTGTAATTACGAGATGAACGGTGTCATCCCGGTTTCCGTCTTTGGCGGTGAAATGAGTCATCGGTTCGACTTTACGTCCGTCGGTCGGTTCGGGAAGTGATCCGGCGGTCGATTTGACCGGGCGTGATCGATGGCACTGGTGCCTCGCCTGCCGTGTGACCGCATTAAATGCAGCTGTTTCCCTTCCTCCAGACGGCACCTCCCATGCCCGAGGGTAAACAACCCTGGGTGAGTTAGGTTTGGCCACTTCGCCCGAGGACGGAGAGCTGGGTCTCCCTCGGGCGAGGCGGAGATTTAGCGCCCGATGGTGGTGAGCTAGGCCACCTTCGGGCGGCGAAGTCCATGCGCCCGGGGCTGGTGAGCTAGGCCACCCCGGGCGAGACGGAAAATCGGAGCTAAGTCCGAGGCCCCGATTCGGCCGTTGATGACGTGGCACGTCATTACTGCCGTCTTGTAGAGGTCTTTGACCTTGTCCTTCGGAGCGTAGTGTGCTCCTCGGCTTACGTCTTTCGTCGGGGCGAATCCGGTGGGCCGCTTGTGGGCCGGCTCCGTCTTCATATATTCGTTGTGGCACTTCGGCCTGGTTCATCGTCTTTTGGGCCATCCTCCGAAGCGGGATCGTGGCAGGCCAAGTTTCTACTGGGCCCTGATGGGTGATGATTTCCTATATCGAGAGAATGTCCCGGGGCCCAATATTTAGGTCCTCGACACATCTCCTAGGCATGCGATTTGCTACATCAACCAGATTAGTAATTTATTTGATTCTACACCTTGCCTTTAAAATTCAGTACCATTTTCCCTTTTATTCTATCATTCCCTATCATCAGGTGGATATGATTTTTCTAATCTAATAAACATTTGTTCTTATCTAATTCTGCAACATTTGTTCTCCATGTGTTCGTGTTGTTCTCCATGTGTTCGTGTAATATGTGCAGGAAGGCAGGGATAACAATCCATTATGAATAAATAATGATGCAAATACAAACCATTTTTTCCATGCAAGCCTGTGTCGTATGGCAATCCAAAAGAATCACCCATTAGAATATGTTATTTTTATCTTCAAGAGTTTTAGAATTGACTGTAAACCCCACATCAACTATTCTAATTCTCATAGAAACGCGTGAAAAAATAAATTGCATTTCTGCGGCAATGAGGTGGTTACTTGGTTATTCAGATACTCTGTTTTCAAGTTATCAGGTTGATTTCATCTCTCAATGAGGAAAAAAAAACCCATGATCTTGATTGATTGATGCGTCCAAGATAATGAACAGCCCTAGGAACTAATATTAAATTAAATAAAAAAACCTATAAATCTTTTTGTGGTTTATTTATTAGTTAATATTAGAACTAAGATAATCATTGTCAATTCCCACGGCAATACCCATATGTATACCTCTCCTAATTCTTAGTGATTGACATCGTAACTCATTTATATTTTCTCCATACCCGCGGCAACGCGCGGAGAAAGGTCCCTTCTTCAATCCCGTACAAAAATCTTGGGAAATAAAAACATTAAACATCTATATAGTGTTGCTCACGTCGGAAAACGTTAAAAAACCAGAATAATGTTAAACACGTTCATCACTTCCTACAAAAAATTAACCAATTCATCTAAAAATCCATCAAATCCAACAGTAATTAAGTGAGAGTTGAAGCTCCTAAGATCCAACACATTTGTACAAACGTTTTGCTCAAATTCAGTAACGAAATCCCAATACAAAATCCATCATCATCTGTTAGCTATCAGGAGGCCAAATCCTCGCGATGGATCGATCCTTGACTGACTGTGCTGGCCAACACCCAACAAACACCAGCACAATAGGGTATCGCGCACACCGGGCGGTCAGACAGGGGATGAGCAGTAGCCGTAAGCCTAGGATCCGAAGTGTGGATTGATCTGTACAACATAAAAAGAACCAAACTAAGGCCCTGTTTGGTTCCTTGGAACTAGGGATTAGGGACTAGGGACTAATTTTTAGTCCTAATTAATCCCTAAATTACCAAACAACAGGATTAATAGACTAATTTTTAGTCTCAATTAGTTCCTAGTCCATTAGTCCCTCCTAAGAGTCTAATTGGGACTGGTTGAGAATTTGTTCGCCCATACCCTTCCGCTCTGTTCCGCCCCTCTATGCCCAGAAGCCGACGCGCCGCCGCTGCCGCTCTCGCGATGCGCCGCCATAGACACGCACTGCCGCCGCCGCTGGCCCTCGCCGCTCTCGCCGACGCAAGCTCGCCTCGTTTCGCCGGGCGCGCGGCGCTCCCAGCCAGCTCCCTCCGGCAGCCATGGGGCGGGGCGCCTCACGCCTGAGAGGAATTTCGCGGGCGCGACGAAGCTCTACGGGACCGCGAGGGACGGGCCGGCGCCCAGCATCGTCATCAAGATCCGCCGCTGGCTCCTGGATTTGGCGCGCAAGTACATCAAGCTCGGGATCCGCCACGGTGGGAGCACCACGTCGGTGCTGCCGATGCTCTGCATCCCCGAGGTCGCCGCCGCCGCCTACTCATTCGTTTGCCTCGACGTCATCTACTGCTCCATTGACCTGCTCACGCTCGGCACTGTGCTGCTGCTGCTCACCGTCTACTACTTGAAGCGGCCACGCCCACGTACCTCGTCGTCTACAAGCCCGAGGAGCAGCTCAAGATCTCCAAGTCGGCCTTCCACTAGATGACCGAGAGCACGGGGTGCTTCAATGAGGCGGCAAGCAGCAGAGCATCCACACACTTGTGGTACCTGTGAAGCAGCTTTGTGTAGCAGCGGCAGAAAAAAAAAATGGCAAGCAGGGCAGCAGCTCATTTGTGCAATAATAATAGTGGCATAATAGTCTTTGTGCATGCAATTAGTCCTTCTCTATTCTTTTGACCCAAACACCTTTAGGGACTAATAATTAGTCTCCATTTAGTCCCTAAGGGCAGGTACATTGCTACACGTCAGCTGTCTCATACCTCGTCTCATGCAACGCCACGTAGGACTTTTGATGATGTGGAGGAAAGAGAAAGAGAAAAGAGAATGAGGTCGTTGCTTCACGAAACAACCGTCTCATGAGCTAAAATTTAGGAGTATGAGACAACTTATATACCATTGTATGAGTTGTTGTTGTCATGCACCTCACAATCCTATTTTTTTCCCGCCCATAAATTAAGGAATTGCAAGCTACTAAGAGACAATCTAAAGGAACAACCACTGCACGTCTAGTTGATAAGTCGTCTTAAATTACGTGTCACTACATAAGACGAGTTAGAGCACTCACAGTGCAGACTCTACCATGGTTTTTATCCTCATTTATTACCCCTCTATTTATTGCTTTTTGCTGATGTGGCGCTATATTTATTGAAGAGAGAGAGCAAAAACATAAGAAACCAAGTCTAACTAAGAAACCAGGTCTTCACATAAACCAAGACAATTTGTGAGAGTGACAAGTGGGTAATGTGACATCATGATAGAAAATTGCATTATGGGAGATAGTTTCTTGACACAATATCCAAGACTATAGAAACCATGATAGTTTCTAGCATTGTGAGTGCCCTTATAAGATAACTCCAATATACCTGCCCTAATAGTCCTTAGTCCCTGGAACCAAACAGACCCTATGACTATCCAAACAGACCCTATGACTATCTGATGCGATAATTGTTGTTTTGTCCGCCTACCCTCCCCGTGCAGCAATTGTTTCGTGGGTTTTCTGCATCCCCGTGTGACACCGCCCAACCCGGGCTCGATTGCCACCGGCTCCATTTTCTCTTCTTTACTACCTAATCTTTACTACCTAAGAAGGATGAAAGGGAGACAGTTTTTTTGGTGAAACAAAAACTTGAGGTCGCCTCCACCCAGCCCGTGCGATCCCACACCCTCGCGCCCCCACGTCTTCCCGTGCGATAAATGGAAACCAACTACGCTTCTATATCAATCACGTCCGGCAATCAAGCGTTTCTATCATACTGCCGTGCATGCCGCCATGTATGCCTCCTCCCCATGCAACAATCACTCACCGTGAAAGAAGGAAAAGGTGGGAACATGATGCTAATACCGTGCATGATGCAATTTACTTGCGGTATTGCCATAATTATCGCTGCTATTATTGGAAGGTAGAAGGAGTATCTTGCATCCACTCGTAAAAATTAAGACCCGGCGGCCGCTCCCCTCCTAATCACGTCGCGTGTCCATGAACTACCGTATCCACCGCGTCCTCACCCTCACCCTCTGCAGCACCCGCGTCGCTACCGCTCGCACCCGCACGGCACCGCTGCTCCACAACCTCGCGTCACCGCCAATGCATCCGCGATGGACCTCCTCTAACCATGCTTCCATCTCTCCCACTCCCAGCCACAACATGTTCAAACGCCAACGACCACGATCGGCAGACGCACGCGACGGATCCGGGCCGCGAAGGCGCCGCTGCCAATGGATGCCGGCCGCAGGGGTGCTGCCGCCGCCGAGAACGGGATCGGTCAAGGCGGCCGCCGCAGATTGGGAGGATGGCCCAGCTGCCGACGTCGCTAATCACGGGGATCTCGCCTCCCTTGCCCAGGATGCGGCGTCGGCCGTATCTGAGGACGTCCCCGCCCCGACGGTGACGACAGATGAGGCCGCAGCACCAGCCACGGTGAGTTCCGTCCTGCCTCCTATGGCTGCCTGCCACGTGCCGCGTCTGCGTACCGGCACCTGCACTACCTTAAGATGGAGCTCCCGAGGATGTGAGCCAAACACCGCCGCCGGTGGACGCGGACGCAGACATGTCTGGCTCTGGCCAACGTCAGCCGCACAGCTGCAGCAGCACCACCGCTGATCTGACCAAGCTCGTGCTCGCTTGCATGGCCGTCGTGGGCAAACAACTCGGATAGGCGCTGGAGAGCTCCCTCCTCACGCCATACATCCAGGTATTGGTTACCGCACTACGCACCCGCCCTGCTCATGCTTTTGTAGGAGTTTTAGCCGAATTTAGAAAGTTTACAAAAGATGGATTCACCATCAAGAGTGTTAGTTATTCAATGATCATTTCTATTATGCAGTCCTAATCGGTGTCATTCTGTAGATGCAATATTCTGCTCATGGATGTCTATTGGAAATATTCTTGGTTTTGCAGCCGGTGCGAACGGGGATTGGTACAAGTATGCATTTTTATGTGCTCTCTTCTGTGCTTGCATAAACATGACTATGTCGTCAGCTGATGTTCTCTTTAAGATAGTTATTATACATTTGATTTAACTGCTACAAATGAGATTTGTCTTCTGAATGTATTGATGAATATATCGTTATGGTATTTACATTTTTTTTATTGATCGCTCCAGTGGACTCAATCTTGCAATGTCACATTTCTTCAATTGACTTCGTGTGGTGCTGGAGCACCGGGAACTTCAATACCATGCAGGTTTGAGACCCCTAACTTTATTCTTCACTGTCGAGTTTTTGCAGCAAACAAACACTATGTATTAAATATTTGGGTGTGCTTATTATAATTTTGGTTCAGAAATGGTAACAAAAATTGGTTCATGCTTCCGAAGGCAAAATTTTGGTAATCTGAACGATAGTCATTAAAAATTTTCATTTGTCTATATTTACATTTGTATAAATTCTTAGCTTACTCTAGACAAAATCCATTATACCTTCATTGTGCCTCCACTATTTAGCATTAGTGTCCTCCATGTGCTGATGGATTCTGAATGGGAGTGTGCAGACCTGAATAAGTTTGTATACTCGTGTTTATGACTCTGGATGAAGTGCTTGATACGACCATTATTCAATGTTGTGTGAAAGCCCGTAACATCTAATATCTACTCGTGGGAAGAGTTTCTGCAACTGGTAAGGTTCTTCCTTCCAAACCAAATCACAGATCTAATGGATAAATGGTTAACAACAAGAATACTACTTATACTACTAATGTGTTAAGGCATGATTTCTGGACAGAATTTTTGGAGGTATACTGAAATTTGATTGAATGTTATTTTTACCATAGCTTCTAGCAGACAAATTTTATATAGTAGTGTCATGGCATTCAAATTTTAATCCATATTCTATTTCTCCGATTCAGGATTGAAAGATAAATTTTGATAGGATTTCCTTTGCTGTTTGTGTTTAGATTTTTGTACGGCACTGTTCCCTGTCATCAACAAAACATGAATTGTTTCGTGTCCAGCAAGAGCACTGAATCTCTGATAGGTTAAGAGGAGTGCTTGGTTTCATTAGCATGTCTTTTTGTTGAATCTGAATTGACTTATACAAACAACATGCTTTCATGGCGGCAGGAGCTAATGTTTTTCACTGCATGCCATTTGAGAAAACAAACACTAAGTTAGTGATATTTGGTCCAACATGCTGATTCCATATAATTCAAATATCAATTAATTTTGGCTCAAAGACTATCAGCATAGAAGTTGGAGGACAACACACAGTGAAACCAAGACATACTCGCTCTCCTAGCGCACCATTGCTTGCTATGTCTGTTTGCTTTTACTCTCACCGTGGTTTCCTTCCTAATCCATGCTGCAGGTGCCTAGGAACTATGTCTGTGAGCAGCTCATTTAGAACCAATGTTTAACTTTGGTTCAAATTTGTATTTGCTCCAAGCATAAGTTATCTATATGCATGTTGCAATAAGAGGGTGCAACACCTGTGGATGGGAAGAGCAATTGGGAGATACATGCGCCCGCTGATGGCTATCGCCTGGTGGCGAGATGGCTTTCAACTGTGAGCTGCTACTATGTGCAACAATGAGGGGGAGGCAACATCATTGTTATCTTATCGTGCGATCCTTGTGTTTTACTATACCAGTTTAGCTATCCCGTAGCAACGCACGGGCCACAAACTAGTCCAATTCCAAAATCAATAACCCCCACTAAAAAAAAGAAAAAAAAACTTCCAGACTTCCGGTTTCCCTCCCGTCCCCCGTTCTCCCGTGGCCTCCATCTCGTCCGCCGCTCTCGCTCCCGTCCTCGCAGTCCTATCGGGTGAGGGGCCAGAGGCAAGAAGCAGTGTGGCCGACTGGTTCGCCGGTGCCGTTTCCGTCGCCGAGGTCGTCTCCGCAGGCCTAACACTGACTCCTGCACTCCATCCCCGTGGCACCTGGTGCCAGACGTGGCAGTGAAGGCCACTCCATCGCGCTCCGGCAGAAGGTTCGGTGCTGCCCTCCCTCTCTGCCTCCGTGGCGTGCCTTTTTCTGGCCCCAATCTGATTCGTCCCCTGTGTTAGGGTTTGGGTGACATCCTGACGTGGTCGTACTCGATCTAATGGCATGGATCTGATTTTTTTTTTGTCGTCTACTTGTGCAGTTGGATGGCTTTCCGTCTGTCCGTCCTCCTCTGAGAGAACCTTCGCCATTTGGTACGTGCTCTCGAACAACCAATGGCTCATGATATTGAATAATCAGTTAAATTGCTAGGAAACTGAAATTCCAGGCATGGAGGGACTCAATCATGTGAAGATTTGTTAGCATTCTTGGCGATGTACGTGCAGTGGATTTTAGTAGATTTCTTCGACAAGGAAGTATCCATCCTATAGTCGTAGTTTTATTTTCATTTAGAAACATCAAACATGTCTATTTTAGGATTGCTGCTCCCTGGCGAATGGAATGCGCCTAAAATCAAGGCTCATCATCATTGCCATTTTTTATGCAGCGCGTTACTATGACTTGCTTTGTGTAAATAATTAATTTTTATTACTAATGGAGGATGCAGCATGTGTTATTGACCACAAAATCACATAATTGAAATATAAGGACTTAGGTTAGGTTCTTGCGTGTTATTTTGCATCGAAGGAATTGACTACTTGATTTCTCCTTTCAGGTTTAATCGCAGAGAGGTCAGAACAAATCTCAGAGGTGAGAATGCTTACACATGTAAATTCAGTTCTGACATTGAACTAGAGAATTTATGTTAAGGATGCATGGCTTTTTTTTTTATCATGAACTTGTGGTCGGTTTGGCCTCAGATTCCCAGGTTCCATCACCTAGATTAGGCTTTTTTCTTTATCATGAACATTGCCATGCTGTTCTTTTGCAACAGCTTGTTGATTTCTTCAATAGATAATTGAATACTAATCAGTTAGCAGATTATATTTTTCAGTGATCAATCTTGATATATCGATATGTTAGACTGTGGGACGTACAGAAGCACTAGCTTTGTTTTTTTGAACAGTAAGCACTAGGTTTCTTGACCTCTATTTTTCTTGTTCCGTGCAGGATGTCAAAATTTGTTGCTACTTCCATAGCAGGAAAAGAATTTCGAGTTTTTAAGTGTATTTTGTGTTAGATTTGTTAAAGGTTTTGTTATATTTGTAAACCTCTGGTTTTGGCTATCAATGCAGTTTTCTGCAACGGTGTGGTCTATTTCATTTATAGAAAAGTGAAAATTGGATCCTGCAGTTAGCATATTGTCATTTTAATTATTTCTAAAAGTTTTTCCATGGCAATGTGCATGTTTGTACTATGAATTATGATTAGATTTAATAAATAGTGAGTTCCAAATGAGGGGAAAAATTGCATCTTGCAACACATCAGACTGTGAATGGAGGTATTTGATATGTGATATGGAGCTAAAACTGTGCTGCAGGTTGCTTGCGGAGGCAGAAAATTTGAAGGAGCAATGACATAAATGTGTCGTGTTTTTGTGACATCCAAGTCTGCGCTGGACGGGATCTCAGAACCAGAATTAATTCTTGATGATGCCCTGAGGTTATTTCCTAATTATCCTATCTCTCTCTACTTTTCTCAAGTGATATATATTGGATGTAAGTAGTCATGTTCAGTGTATCCTTGCTATAGTTTAACCTCCCTCTGGAGGATCACTTTTCAGAGTTGATAATTTTAGAGCATGCCACTTAGGTGTCATTCAAATAATATGTCATTTAGCTGATCATAAAGAATATTGGAGACATTTACAAAATGCAATAATATCTAAATTTTGATTTGATGATACATGAAAAAAAGAATTATGTTTAGTTTGCATGGACAAAATGGATATTACACTAACCTACAAGAAATTGGTATCAAGATAAAATGCTTCGGAGTTTGTTGTGCAGTCATCTTTTCTAATGAGGTGAGATTGACATATATTTATTATTAGCAGTGTGATTTCCATTGTTATATTGTGGCACTTGGATCTCAGCCTCGCTCTTGAACATTTTCCTTATCTTGGAAGCACGAAAATAACTGGTAGAAAGGAACATATATATGTAATTTTGTTTCCTCATGAATCCTTTTGAACTGCTGATCCTGTGTGGTTTGAGTATAGGTTTTTTAATCTTCTAATGTTTTGTGGTTTCAGTAGATGACTCCCTGAAGCTAGAGTTTGTAACGCAGGTCTGCAACCAACATTCAGGAGGTCGAGAAATCAACGTCCAGGCCATATAAAGGTATAATCGTAAACCGGCCCTGCGGCCCCTCCCATATCTATGCAACCAAAAATATTATGTCAGCAGTCCCCATCCGGGTGACCCTGAAGCAGCGGCCCAGCCCAAGAGGTCGGCCCGAGCAAGACAGAAGAGTGTCCTCACATCTGGCCCAGAGTGGGTTTGTAACGCTTGCTCGGTCCATGAGTGTGAGTGAGTATAAAGAGGAAGAGAGAGTAGAAGGCTAAGGCAACTTGAATTGTATCCTGTTAAACTTGTTTACATTACTTTTGCAATAGAACTCGGCACTAGGCCATCGTATCTAGATCTTCTTCTCCGATTCCGATCGGCAGCCTCGCCGGTTTGCCGACATTGGTACCAGCTCCTTACCGTCCTCGGCCGCTCGTCTTTGGATTATCCCCCACCCTCCCACCCGCACTTCACCCGGTTCCAACGAGGTCGCGGCGCCATGGATCCCATCGTTCGCCAGCGCTCGACGATTTGATCCAGCGCCGACAACTTCCGCTCCGAGTTCGAGTCGTCGTCGGCCCGCCTGGACCAGCGCGTCGCCGACACCGTATCCACTTCCGTGGAGCGGGCTGCCGCCACCGACGTCCGCCTCCTCACGCTCGAAGGGCTCGTCACCAACCAGTACAACGCCGCCATCGTCGCCGATAACTGGGGCGGCCTCTTCGAGACCCGCCTCGACGAGTTCGAGCAGCGGATCCTCGACATCGACTACCGCGTACACCACATCGAGGCGTCCCGCGTCACCGAGTCCCAGGAGGAGCTCCATACTCGTGTCTCTTCGCTGGAGTCCTCCACCACCGCGCTCGAGGCTTGGCGTCCACAGATCCTGCACTCCGTCGACTCCATCGGCACGGAGGTGGCGCGCCTCTCGCATCTCTGGTCCGGATCCGTCATCCCTCCGACGATTGGACCCGGTGGTGGTGTCTCAGGTCCTGAGTTGGTTGCCGGCCACTTCTCTGCCGGAGCTCCGACCGACTGGCCCGTAGGGCACGGCGTCGAATCGACTACACGGGTGACGGGGCATGGCTCGCTGCGACCATGGCCCCCGTTCCCGGCCAATGGTATGCCCTATCCCCCTCCTCCCCCACCTCCCCTGTTTCCACTGTCACCGGGCCACTCCGCTGTTCGTCATCCTTCACCAGTTCATCATGAACCTCATCTTCCCCCACCTCCATATCCACCAGATTACCCTCCCTATCCACCATACCCACCTCCACCCATCTATCCACCACCACCAATTTACCCACCACCTAACCATCCCCCTCAGCCATACGGGTTTTCCCCAAATCCCCACCCAAATTTCAGTTCCCATCATTCCACCCCCAATCCCAATTTAGGCCAACTACCCAAGTTACTGTTTCCTCAATTTGATGGCGATAACCCTCAGCTATGGCTCACGCGTGCCCAGTCTCACTTTGAGATGTACTCAGTTCATCCATCCCTTTGGGTACGCATTTCCACTCACCATTTCACACATACCGCGGCTAGATGGCTGCAGTCAGTTGAGCGTCGTCTCGTTAACATCTCTTGGGACGCGTTCGCTCAGATGGTTCGTGATCGCTTTAGCCGTGATCAGCATGAGCTGCTTATCCGCCAACAGCTTCATATCAGTATGACTTCCACAGTGGCCGATTATATCGAGCGTTACACTGATCTCGTAGAGCAATTAGCCGCCTACAATCCTAATCCTGATACACTCTCCATAGTGGCCCGGTTCATTGATGGATTACGTGATGATATTCGTCCTGCACTGTTGCTTGCTCGTCCATCGGATTTGGATTCTGCCTGCACTCTTGCTCTTATTCAGGAGGAGGCGTTGGACCATGGAGCTCGGCGTGAGTACAAGCGCTCTGATGGCTCTCTGTTCTCCAAGACCGCGACGGTGAAGGGCGCTCTTCCTATTCTGCCGCTTCCTCAACGGACTACTACTTCAAGTACTCCGGAGGCTCGTCCTCCGGCTACCGAAAGGAAGACGGTGGATGACAAGCTCGCGGCCTTACGTGCTTCACGGCGCTTCGCGGCTCTCGCATGCGCCGCGCGTGAAGTGGGCTGGCGGTCATCGCTGCGCCCAAGTCCCTCAGGTTCATTGCTTACAAGAGGTTTGGGAGATCTGTCAGGGTGATCAGTTTGAGGAGGGTGAGTCTTCTGAACCTGTTACACAGCCTCCAGTTCAAGGTCAGCTGTTTGCATTGTCTCCCACAGCAAGTGATGCTACTCCTACTCTGCGTACGATGCTGTTGTCGGGTGCTGTTCATGGCAAGGCGGTTTCTATTCTGATTGATTCTGGAAGTACTCATTCATTCATCAGTTCCTCTGTGGCTGAAGGCATTCCTGGTGCTCAATTGCCTCCTCATTCAGTATCAGTACGGTTGGCTGATGGTACTCTGTTATGCTGTGACTCTGAATTGCCAAATGTGGAGTGGTCAGTCCAGGGTGTTCCCTTCCACTCTTCCTTGCGCATTATTCCACTGGGCACCTATGATGTTATTATAGGAATGGATTGGCTTGAGGCTTTCTCACCTATGCGAGTTCATTGGCGCGACAAATGGATGTCTATCCCTTATGGCACTCGTAATGTGTTTCTTCAGGGCTATTCTGAACCAAGTGCTCAGCAGCTTATCTGTCAGTTGTATCAACTATCCGATTCCGATGCACAGTTGGTTCCCGAGGATGTTCCTGCTCCAATTTGGCAGTTGCTGGATGAATACAGTTTCCTCTTTGATACCCCATCTGAGCTTCCTCCTCGCAGAGCCTGTGATCACACGATCCCCTTGGTGCCGGGAGCCTCACCTGTTGCAGTTCGTCAGTACCGTTACAATCCAAAGTTGAAGGATGAGATTGAACGCCAGGTGGAAGAAATGTTGCAGTCTGGGTTCATTCGGCCAAGTACAAGCGCTTTTTCCTCCCCTGTACTGTTGGTCCGCAAAAAGGATGGCGGATGGCGCCTTTGTGTCGACTACAGGATGTTGAATGCCTTGACAGTCAAAGCCAAGTTTCCTATTCCTGTAGTAGATGAGTTATTGGATGAGCTATCTGGTGCCAAGTACTTCACATGTTTGGATTTAAGGGCTGGTTTCAACCAAATTCGCTTAGCCGAAGGCGAAGAACATAAAACAGCTTTCCAGACACATTGGGGACAATTTGAGTATAGTGTCATGTCATTTGGACTCACCGGAGCACCAAACACATTTCAGGGTGCAATGAACAGCACATTGAAGACTCTGCTACGCAAGTGTGCTATCGTCTTCTTCGACGACATTTTGATCTACAGTCCAGACCTGGCAACCCATATTCAGCATCTTCGGCAAGTCCTACAGTTACTGGCTAATGATCAGTGGCACCTCAAGCTAAGAAAGTGCAGGTTTGCTCAGCAATCAATCTCTTATTTGGGCCATGTCATCAGCGCAGACGGTGTTTCCACAGATCCCAGTAAAGTGGATGATGTCCGCCGTTGGCCTCAACCTAAAGATACCAAAGAGCTTCGCAGTTTTTTGGGGCTATCTGGATACTACCGCAAGTTCATTGCCAATTATGCCACACTTGCTCGCCCACTTACTGATTTACTGAAGAAGGGCTCCTTATTTGTCTGGACCCCAGCCCATACATCTGCATTTGAGGCCCTTAAGTCAGCTCTGATCTCTGCTCCGGTTCTTGCCCTGCCGGACTTCAATCATCCATTTCAAATTCAGACTGATGCTTCAGATCATGGTGTGGGTGCCGTTTTAATGCAAAATGGACATCCGTTGGCGTTTGTCAGCAAGGCTCTCGGTCCTCGCTCCCAAGGTCTCTCAACCTATGAAAAGGAATACCTCGCCATTATCATGGCAATAGATCAGTGGCGTGCTTATCTCCAACATGCTGAATTCCTCATTTTTACAGACCAGCGCAGTCTGATTCACATATCTGATCAAAGGCTGCAGACTGATTGGCAAAAGAAGATGCTCACAAAACTGTTGGGGTTACAGTTCAAGGTTGTTTACAAGCCTGGTGTTTCCAACGCAGCGGCTGACGCTTTGTCACGCCATCCGAACCCCACTGCTCAGCTCTGCGCGATATCATCTGTATGCCCCATCTGGCTCACAGAGGTGGTGTCTGGGTATGCTTCTGATCCTACAGCTACAAAGCTCCTTCAGGAGTTAGCTATCAGTCCACAAGGCCGTCCTCCTTATTCTCTGCATTCAGGCATCATTCGGTATCACAACCGTATCTGGTTGGGTAACAACTCATCTCTTCAGGCCAAGGTTATTGAGGCTATGCATAGCAGTGCTCTAGGAGGCCATTCTGGTTTCCCGGTGACGTACAGCCGCCTTAAACACCTTTTCTACTGGCCTGGTATGAAATCAGCAGTCCGCTCATTCGTTAAAGACTGTCAGACATGCAGCAAAGCAAAACCCGATCACTCTAAGTACCCAGGCCTCTTGTTGTCTCTGCCAGTCCCTACTGAGTCATGGCAGGTCCTCACGATGGATTTCATCGATGGTTTACCAATGTCTGGCACATACAACTGCATCATGGTCATTGTGGATACCTTCAGCAAGTTTGCACACTTTATTGGCCTTCATCACCCATTCACTGCTGCTGTGGTAGCACAATCCTTTCCGGACAACATCTATCGCCTTCATGGAATGCCTGAAAAGATTGTGACCGACCGTGATCCGATATTTACCAGTAATTTCTGGAAGGAATTATTCAAAGTTGCTAAAGTTGATCTCAGCTTGTCTTCAGCCTATCATCCACAGTCTGATGGTCAAACCGAGAGGGTGAACCAGTGCCTCGAGACATATCTGCGCTGCTTTGTGCATTCTAGTCCGAGGTCATGGAGCAAATGGCTATCTCTAGCCGAGTTCTGGTATAATACCAGCGATCATTTAGCACTGGGTCGTTCGCCATTCGAGGTACTCTTTGGTCGCCGCCCCAGACATTTTGGAATTACTGATGCTTCTGTTTCACCTGTGCCGGATGTTGCGTCCAAGATCGCCGAGCGCAACACAATGATAGCAGCTGTCAGGCAACACCTTCTTCGTGCTAAGCAGCGTGTTAAAGCACAGGCCGACAAGAACCGCTCAGAGCGCTCATTCTCTGTTGGTGATTGGGTTTTCCTGCGTCTCCAGCCATACGTCCAGTCGTCACTTGCTCCACGTGCCCACAACAAATTGTGCTTCAAATACTTCGGCCCCTACGAGATTGTGGAGAAGATCAACTCGGTGGCATACAAACTCAAGCTTCCTGCTGACAGTTCCATCCATCCAGTGTTCCATGTCTCCCTCCTCAAGCCGGCGTCCGCTCAACCACCAGAGGTGTCTCCAACTCTTCCTGACATTTCAGATGAGCTCCAGTTTCCTGTGCAGGTGCTGCAACAGCGTATCCACCATCAAGGCGCCAAGGCCATTCCTCAGGTGCTCGTCCAGTGGTCCGGTATGCATGACAGCCTTGCTACCTGGGAAGATGAAGTCGCGCTCAGGCAACGCTTTCCGGCTGCTCCGTCGTGGGGACACGCCGGTTCCCAAGGAGGGGGGGATGTCAGCAGTCCCCATCCGGGTGACCCTGAAGCAGCGGCCCAGCCCAAGAGGTCGGCCCGAGCAAGACAGAAGAGTGTCCTCACATCTGGCCCAGAGTGGGTTTGTAACGCTTGCTCGGTCCATGAGTGTGAGTGAGTATAAAGAGGAAGAGAGAGTAGAAGGCTAAGGCAACTTGAATTGTATCCTGTTAAACTTGTTTACATTACTTTTGCAATAGAACTCGGCACTAGGCCATCGTATCTAGATCTTCTTCTCCGATTCCGATCGGCAGCCTCGCCGGTTGCTGACATATTAAGTGTTAAGTAGTCACTAAGGATTTCAGAACCTTAAGTTATGCCTCCTCTGTCTATGTAGCTTGATCAATTGATGTTCTATAACACCTGTTGGTACATGCATTCTGCTTTAGTCCTGATGGAAGTAACTCACATCGTTGGTGGGTCAAGTGATGGAAACTAGGAAATATACCGTTGTTGTTTATTTATGGCTATGTTTGAGGCATTTGGATTTATCACTTGACACAGGTAAGATTTTTCTAGCTCTTTTGTTTATGCATGATCAGGAAGCATAGTTATTATAAATAATTGTCTGTTGACAAGAGCTAGCAAGTGCTATTGTATATGTTGTTTGTGACATTCTTTCTTGTCATACTATATTTAAACTGTCATTCCCCTTCCAACCGATTATGTTAATTTTTTTATAAAATATTCACCGCCCAATACATATTTTAGGTGACCGTAATAGTAAGTACCTTGTTTAGGTGCCTTAAGTCAGTTTGGTTCACAAACTTTTCTTGCATGGGATGCCCTGTTCCATTATGCTTTTGTTCTCACTAATTGGCTGGTCTAATTCATGTATTCATGGTTCGAGAAATTCATGTATGAATGATAACTGATTAAAAAGAAACTGGATGCTAACTAATTGGTTCTAATCAGGCAACAGAGAATCATATGGTTGGAAGTTTTGAACCAAGAACCCTCCCTCATGAAGGCCGTGGTGAAATGTATGTTTGTCTCTGATACATATATCTATAGATTGGTCCCATTTGCTCTTCATTGGCGATGCAAGATTGAGGCCAAGTATTGCCTGTGCACATGTAATGAACATCTCCCGAATGGAACATATGTAACCATGTGTATTACAATCAACTATCTCGTGTTTTGTTGAATTATATTTTAGATAAAATCATGAAAGAGCTTTTACTATTTCTTGCTTGACTTTGCTGAGAAGATTCTGAAATCCTTTATTATTTGTTCTGAAATCACATGGGTGAAGGATCCATAACATTTGACACAATTTTGGTATTTACTTCTTGAATTGGACCTCTATTTTTAGTTCAAACCTTTATATGTATATATTGTTCAAGTAGTTGGATGTAGAGGGGCATCTAGCCCTTTGTCAATTTTTGCATGTTTAGCTATTTTGGGAAAAACAATATCCGTCATTTTCATTAGAGGGGGGTCTAAGGTGCATGAACTCAGATCAACTACTTCAGTTAATAACTATAGAAGAATCCGTCTCATTATTTGTCCTCGTAACCACATGTATCACACGTCGCTCAACACATTGAAGTTGAGCACCAGCTGGGAACTTTCTTCCTTGTGCCCTTAAGCCAGACTTTGTCGTTGGTGCCCTCAAACAAGGTCTTATTTTACAATATTATTATTGTATCGTTCCAAACAGAAGCAACGCACGGGTACAATACTAGTCCGAACAGAAAAGGGAAAAAATGCAGATCACGGAAAAGAAAAAAAATGCCGTCGCCGGTCTGTCCTGACACCGTTGCAAGACACACACGACACCCGCCGGTCCGCAGCTGCTCAGCCGGGAGGACCAGGGCTGTGCTGCGCCACGGTCGCGAGGAAGGAAGGCGCTTTTCAGGATGGATCCTCAACGCCGCTGCCTCCCGGATGGACCTGCAGCGCTGGAGGTCGGCTAGGCCATGGATCGAGGGCCAGGCGAAGAAGACCAACAGGACTGCACAAGTGCACATCCATGCACGCCGGAATGGGCCGTACGTGACCATGCCAAGACCTGCCGCCGATGAGGACCCGCCTTCGCCACCGCCACGAGACAGTACACCATCGGTTACATGCCTTCCCCAGGTCGCCACCGTGCTCGCCTCGGCGCCGCCGTCACTGGTAAGGAAGGCTGCTGCCGGCCAGCGCAAGACGGAGGGGAGCCCCGGCTGGTCTAGCTGCGACATCGCCGAGGCCGTGCCCGCGCGGCTGGACGCGTCTCCGCCGAGGGCCACCATGCTCGCCTCCAGGGCCATCACGACGTGTATATATAAAAAGGATTAGGCTGTGTGTTGACTAGCGTGGTGCACGGGTCGGTGATCACGGAGAAATAATAAAGATGAACCCCACGTAAAGATGGCCAAATGTTTAATTCCTCCCTTGTGCTAACGGTGACAATAATGATGGGCCCACGTTAATGGCTTGTGAGTGATGCCGCCGGAGATGGGCGGCGGAGCGCCGGTGCGTTGGTTTTTATTTAAAGCGTAGGCATATGAATAGTGTCTATAGTATTGAACGTGTTTATATTAATAATTTTTAAACTAGATTTTTTTAAAAATTTTCCATCAGTTAAAATAAAAAGACGTCGGGAAAAATAAAAAAATGCACCAGATAAAAAAGGTACGGATAAAAAAGACGTCGGCAGTTGATGGAATTTTCACGAAGAATATTGTATGGAAGGAGGTTCTAACACAATAGGCGAGGTAATAGAAGATTACTAACACTTAGAATGTAATTTTAATTCAATTTATATTGTAAAAATATTATTTAACTAACACCATATTTGTTAATATTCCTAGGTACTTATAAATGGTTTGTTAGACTCTACACGATGGTGTTATATGCACAATACATGAATGATTGTGTTACTTTCACAAAAACTTGTTTGAATTAAATGTCATTTTAATATCATTGTTTAATTTCATAGTATTACTATTTTATCATGCGATCCATTTTTTTATATAAAATTTAGTTATCCCGTAGCAACGCACGGGCATTTAACTAGTATATTAATAATTTTTAAACTAGATTTTTTTAAATTTTCCATCGAGATCTTCAAAATTTTGAATGTCACATAACCATAAATAAGTTGAATTATATAGGAAGGATAAGAAAAATGAAAGATGAAATATTAATAATGGAAAAGTGGTTAAAATGGGAACTGGGCTTCATATTCCCTCGATGTGGGCTGGCGGCCATCGCAACCTGTGCCTACTCGACGCTCCCTTCAAAAAACAAAAATTCTGGGCTGCCGAGACTGGACGCGACCTAAACCCTAACCCGCCGCCTCCCTTTTTTTCTGCCGCCGCCAATCTGCCCTCCGCCTTATCCTCCCACTCGCTCTACCGAATCAATCCCCCTCTTCGCGGATCCAATACCCATAGATCTGAAGCAGAAGCTCTGCCCATCGCGGAATCTCGCGAGCTCTCGGGGAGGATGAAAGAATCGCTCATCTGCAATCGAGAGGAATGGAGGGATTGGGCCAACCTGGTACCTGATCTCGTCAATAAGGTTGCTGACCGGCTGCTCTCCGTCGACGTGGCGGAGTATCTCCGCTTCCGCGCTGTGTGCCGTCCATGGCGCGAGCTCACCGACGACCCGCGCGCAGGCGTCCTCGACAGCCGCTTCCGCCCCCGCAACTGGATCGTGCTCAGCATCGCCCCCGACGCCATGCCCCGCCGCAACCTCCTCAACCTGTCCACGGCGGCCTCCATCGTCGTCGACCTCCCGGTACTTTGTAGCCACTGCCACCTCTGCTACGCCAATGGCCTCCAGGTCCTGCTACACGAGGCCACAAGTGTCATCTCTCTCCTGGACCCTCTAACCAAGGTTGTCACCGAGTTCCCCGCCATCTCCTCCGTCGTCGCCGCCGAGGACCCCTCGAGGCCGGAGGATCTCTCTCCCCTGTTTCAGGATCCCTTTGACGCGGTACAAGGCGCAGGCTTCGACGACTCCACATCCCCTCCAACTCTCGTGCTGCTTGTGAGGAGGAAGTCATGGTTCAACATTGTCTTTGCGAAGCCCCACGACGAGCACTGGACGCTGGTCAACAGCTTCGATAGGCGCCTGTTCTACTCCCTCCTCTCCGTTGGAGGGCGTTGCTACGTCCTCTCGCCGGAGGGGTCCGTCTACCTGGTGGAGCTGGAGTCTCCGGCTTGGCTAGTGGAAATGATCGATCAGCGTAGCATTATTGGAGCAGGTCTCACCACGAAGAACGCGATTTCCTTCTTAGTCAGCGGCATCAGTGCGAGGATGTTAATGGTGCGATATCGGAGCTCTGGATCTGAAGCAGTCGATGTGGAGTTCGATGTGGAGTTGTTGGAGGTGGACATCTCTGGGAAGAGCTTGGTTCCTGTCAACAGCCTCGGCAACCATGCAGTGTTTGTCGGCTTGACACATTGCATGTTGATCTCCACTGAGATGTTTCCGTCCATTGTTGCCGACGCTGTATACGACATGGCCTTCTCTAATCCGTGCGACCAGAATTTCACTATACACCATCTCAACAATGGAAGGAAATGGAATCAACCTCTGCATAAAATCAGTCTTGCCGGGCCATGCAACATTGATCAGTATCTTGTCTGCTTTTGTAAGTGATGCGCCGGAGAATGCAACATTGATGATCAGCATCTTGCCTGCTTTTGTAAGTGATGCTGCTAGGAGGTATAGGGTACTTTCTTACTATTTTAACTGCAAACCTCTTTGACATTGGTATAATTGTACTATTTATTAATAATGGAATGGCCCTTCGAATTGTCAATGTCTTTATTTACATCTGACATCAGTTCGTTTTTTTCAAGCATGCTGACATGATGTTGTCAGTTCTAAATGTGATGTGTGTGCCCACAGCGCAGCTGACCAACTAGGCTTTGTTTAGATAACTACCCCTTCTATAAATGTGATGATGTGATGTGCGTTGCTATAGGATAACTAATCGTTTATATTATAAATACATGGATCACACGATAAAATAACAATATTGTAAAATTAAATAGTAACGTTAAAGTGACATTTCATTCAAAAAGGTTAGCATAGTTTGTGAAATGAACAGTCACATAGAGAGTGGCGTCATAGTCTCACAAACTATACTGTATGGTGTTTTCTATCAAGCGGCTCTCCCTTTTTTTTCATTGAATGAAAGAATGAATATGTACAACAGGTTACAGAGCAGCTAGGCTCAAACAAAGAAGAGAAAAAAGATTACAAAATGCTATCTCTCCGGTTACTGATTGTAGGCTCCTCGAAGTTTAGCCTTGATGCACACAAGACTAATTTCATCTTTGAGCAATTTCTTCCACAGGCTAGGCTTTGCTGGCCATTCTCAAATATAATGTTGTTGCACATTTACCAAATGATCCATGCTGCAGTATCATTATCTCCCCTATTGTTTCATATTGATAGGAAGAAAACTCTGATATCCATTTCTTTGTGCAAGTTAGCCTTTTTAATGTTGACTAATATTGTGTCCGTGCAAACTTCTTTGTGCAGGTTAGCTACGGGATAACTAAATTTTATTTTATATAAAAACACATTGATCACATGATAAGATAACAATACTGTAAAATTAAACAATGATATTAAAATGACATTTACTCCAAACCAATAAGTTTGTATACGTAACACAGTCACCGATATCGTAGTGTCGTAGGCTCATAAACTCTATCGTCACAAATACACTAATACCCTTTGAACCACTAAGCATTCAGCCAGGATGTTTTCTTTTTTAGGGATGCTTCAGCCATCTTTGGGTTCACTATTACAACACAATCACTTGGGTTACCACTACTTTCATCGCTACCAAGATATGGAGACCCCTTTTGTCTATTTAACTCTGACGATAGCAAGATCGCTGCAGGCTAAACTTCCCTCTATTTTTTTTTCATATCATCCTACACGACAGTATGAACATGATTATTTACTAATTAAAATACCCACAGCTAGTGCGCACTCATGATTAGCACTCTATCTTATACCTCTCACATCATTTTTTTTTTTTTTTGTTAATTTCACTCCTTTTATCAGTCATTGTTACATAATGTTCTCTCTCTTTTTTGCCTCTTGTGCTCATTACAATCCCCATCTAGTGGCGCCAAGGTTGGTCGGGTATGATTAGCTTCAATGAATTTTGGCGAGGAGTTGCAAACATGTGAACATTATGTGAAATAATGAAATATACCTCCATGGTTTGTATTTGTAAGGTCCCCCAAAGGTACCCGATCACCAGTTGGCCCACACGTGTCAATCAATTCCACCTGTCAATTAGTTTCCAAAATTTGTAAGGCATTTTCTCGGGTCTACATGAGTAACTTTGTTTCTAAATATGCAATTATCAGGTGGTTGTTGGCTTTGTGGTAGTCTTTTTTCATTTTTTAAAAGGCGAGAATGTAAAACTTTTTGTGGTGTGTGTGTGTGTGTTTTGGGTGCTTGTCCCATTTTATCTTTTTAATATAATGAAGCACATCTTTCCTGCATTTTCGAGAAAAATGCAGTTATCCAATATAATAATTAACAGCCCTATGCCCAGCGGCATTCCAATTTAAAATGTGCTATCTTTGGGCCACATGCAGACACAATAATACTTGCTGCATCAATTTCCTTTAAAAAATATTGTTAAGCACCATCTTTAATCATAACGTGTGCATGGTACCTAGCCGTGCTGCCATGTTTAAGAAGGCAGTCTTCTTTGAGGCTTCACCTCACCTTCTGAGGTAACACATTAATAGGAATGCAAAGCTAATTGGATTCTAACAAAAAAAAAGCATAATACCAGCTTAAGGAAGTTAGCCAAACTTTTTACTTCAGCCTTCTCATAAATTAATTCCCCTTCTCGTTGTGTCAGGTGAACAACTAGAGCCTACATATGATGTTGCTGTTGGGAATCCTGAATCCGGCATGGTTACCAGGCCGACTGCTGGCCCAACTTTGTTTCAAATGGGCACAAAGGCTGAAATCCATTGTGGTTGGCCCATCTGCTTCGACTGATCCCATGGTGATCATCAGTAAATAAATTGTTGCTTAATGAAAAACACGCAACGGCGTGTTCCTCAAAAAAAAAAAAAAAGGAAGTAAATAAATTGTCACCTCCTCAACCTTGTATCTCCTTTTTCTCTTATCTCAGTGAGCTACACATTAATCCTGATACTCACTTCCCCTCCTATTTTAATGACAACAAGCTAATGATCCACTTTTCTCTTATCCATCAGTTTGGAGAGGACAGTTTGAAGTTTATCCTGAAATTGAAGGGGAGATCTTTGAAGAGGAGGCAATTCTGACTTAGGAAGACATAGAACAGATCAAAGAGGGAGAGAAAGATGAAGAGTACTACCTTCCAGGCTATGTGAGTGACGGACATATGAACAATGAAGACTCTGACCTCTAGATCCTTGAAGAGACACCATCCATCTTTTCAGACCCCTAGAAGCATAAGGCAGTGAAAGTGAAAGAAAGACTTGATGATGTCTTCCTGAGGCACAGCAAAAAGGGTGGCTGAGAAGAAAGCACGGTTCAAGGATGCCTCTAGTGCCAAGAAAATTAGTGAAGGTAACAGCAAGCCCCCTCCCCACCCACCCACCCACCCAAGAATCCCAAGACTCCCAAGAAACCTTACAGTTCCACTGTCCCTAAGAAGCTCATCCCACTTGCCATGATTCCAGCTGATGGCAACGCTGCTACTGCTCCTCACCTGTCCAAGGAAGTCCTGGAAGGCATTGGACAAGGCTTTCTCCAAATTCAGCCCAGTGCTACTTAGCCTATTATATAATATATGCTAATGACACTCTCTTAATACTACTAGGACATAGTAGGGTTCTCTTCAATCTGAAAGGGCTCCTAAGATCCTTTGCTGACTCCATAGGCCTACATGTGAATTTCTCCAAGTCTAACCTCATACCTCTCTGTTAACGGTCTTTATTCTCCAAATATAACCATCAACTATTGCATTAAATGATAAAAGATGAATCACAAACACTAGTTGTAGGGTTTGATTCTAACAAGTTCCACGAGTTTTGATGTCCTCACTTGTCTTTCAGGTTAGCTGATTTTTCACTGAATAAAAATATGTCAAATTATGGATTAGAGTGGACCATCTGCAAGAGCTTGTCGAGACGATCGAAACGGATATGTTGTTTATTAATCTCACAAATAATGAAAAACTCTAGAATATGAGCTGCAGGATTAATTGGGCCCAAATCAGAATTTTGCCCATGAGATATGGTGAAAGGTTTAGTACCATATCGCTTGCTAAAGTAGAAGGGAGATCAAGAGACCCTTATATATAGAACCCTAGACATCTAAAATTAATTAAATTTTTGTAATGTAATTCAATCATTCTTTTCATTAGATCAAGAGAAGATTTAGCTATCTTGAAAAGTTTAGTTCTCATTAGATCTAATCTAGAAAACAAGGAGAGAGGAGAGGTGAGAGATCTGATGAGAAGCTGGGATTGTCGGCTTCTTCTCAACTTTGTACCTTTATGGATTTCTTCATCGAGTTATATCCGGTTCTTCATTTATTATTTCTATATTTCCTTTCTAATTAAGTTCAATTCTTATTATAATTTGCTTGCTTGATCTTTGCTCGTATTGAGTTCTCAACTTTGTATCTCTACAGATTTAATTCTTCATCGAGTTATATCCAGGTTCTTCATTTATTATTTTTATGTTTTCTTTCTAATTAAGTTTAGTTCTTATTATGATTTGCTTGTTTGATCTTTGCTCGTATAGAGTGCTCTAGTCTAGGAATAAGATTAGAGTAGTAAACATTAGTGTAGACGTGGTGTCTAGGCTATAATTTATAAGAGTATGCGCCCAATCTTCCTAAGTTACTTGTGGTAGCCCCAGAGGTGACAACTCGATGTGTCAGCCCTTTGTAATCCACCACGTGTTTCCTAGAGCTTTTTGGCAGCCTTCACCCGATCACTTCTTCTCAGTCTTTATCGAGGATTGCTCCATAGTAAGTGAAATATAGAGGATTGCTCCATAGTAAGTGAAATATAGTATCCTGACCTTTGTTAGATAGAACAACTTAGAATACCTTAGATATTTTCTCTCTACGACCAAAAAATATTTATAATTATTTGTCCGTTAGCTATCTTGTTTCTTGCTAGTCCGCTTCACATTATGTGGAAATCGATACCTTGGAATACTCTTAGGTGAAAGCTACACCGGTATCCATGCACTTGTGGATTTTTCTGTATGCGTTAATTTATACCAACACTCTCAACATGAGTTAGGAGAGGGCAAACCACTTTGCCTGCACTTTTGGATATATGGTTGGTCAAATGCCTTTCACTTACCTTGGTTTGCCTCTTGGTACCACCAAGCCTAGCTTTGCTGATTTCACACCAATGCTGAACAAAATGGAGAAAAGGCTGAATGGAATCAACAAACTCCTATCCTACAATGGCAAATTTATTATGGTAAACTCAGTGCTTAGTGGCCTGCCTACCTTTTACATGTGCACCTTGAAAATTCATCCTCAGGTTATTGAACAAATTGACAAGTCTAGAAAACATTGCCTTTGGAGCAAGAGAGATGTCAATAAGAGAGGCGCCTGCTTAGTGGCTTGGGAAGAAGCTTGCAAACCCAAACATCAAGGTGGACCGGGTATCATAGACATTCAGAGTCACAATGAAGCCCTGCTCATGAAATTTTTAGACAAATTCTACAATCATGTTGATGTCCCTTAGGTGTCCCTCATGTAAGGATCTTGATGTCACCAAGGAGGCCTAGAGGGGGGGGGGGGTGAATAGGCCAGTACCTTAAAATCACCTGTACAAACTCAACTCAAGCAGTTTTTAGAACAACGCGCGGCATTGCCACGCCTTAGGTGCGGCACTGCCTCGCCTCAGGTGCGGCACTGCCTCACCTGGTAGACAAATACAAGCTACAGTTTAAAATCTAGGCAACGAAACTTAGATCGAGTGAGTTTCCCATGTTCCTGCACACAAATATATCACATATATCCAATAGAAAGTAGCTAGAACTCAACAACAAAGTAGATCGGGACGAAACCCTAGCTCACAACAAATATATGCAAGAGTGTAAATAGCACACGTAAGACAAATATTTATCCCGTGGTTCACCGTCACCACAAAGGCTGGGTTACATCCAGGTATCCACACAAGGATTGGGCTCACCACAAATGTTGTCCCTTCCCTCGTTCTCAAGTCAAGAGAGTGAACTCTTGAGATGAGAGGTTTCCAATAGATCGATGAGGGTAATACAAACTTTCCGCAGCTCACCACAAGCACGGGAGCTTGCCGGGAGACGCCTAGCCGTCTAGGACTCTTCACCTCCAAGAGTAAAAGATGCGCAACGAAGAGTGATGAAGCCCAACAAGTGCTCAAGGTTTGGTTAGCTCAGATCTGCTCTCTAGCTGCTAATCACACAGCCCAAACACTTAATCATGCACTAAGCACGATCAATCTCACAAAGAGAGGGATGGGGAGAGCTCTCAAATGGCTTTGGAAAGGTTGGGAGAGGTCTGGAGCATCAGCAGCACGACCAAAAGGGGTGGGATGGGTATATATAGCCATCCCCCTCAAACTAGCCATTAGGATTCGAAAACTAGCCGTTATGTCTGTACGGGTGCGGCACTGCCGCAGCTTCCAGAAACAGCACAGGTCCACCTAACCGAAAAAACCATAACTTTTCACTCCGAACGGAGTTTTCAGTGATCTTGGACATTCCGGAAAGCTTGTTTTGAGGGATATCCAACCCTGCAGAGAACAAGCCCAAGATCAACAAGTGCAGGTGCAGTGCTAGGTGTTTTCTCTCATGTTAGCACTTGGGTTCAGTTGGTTTGAGCACTTGAGACTTGTCTATGATTCGTATTGCATCCCCCTTGATAGTACGACATACCTATACTCAAGATAAAGACAATATAACCAATTTAACCACTTGAGTCTTCAATGTCTTCATATGTCATTTCTTCTTAATATTGCTTCATAAGAGGTTGCAATCAACTTTGTCTCCTTTCTTTGAGCAAACACACCTTGAGCAAGTGACTTGAACCATTTCAGTACATATGAGTTCGACTTCATGGCTTCAAGTCACTTTCACTAATGATTTGATCCTCAACACAATGTGACTCCACATAGCTTGCTTGTACTCTCTTCTTCACCATAGCCATGGTACCTCGGACCCCAAGCCGTCGCTTGCCCTTCACCTTCGCTTAGTACCTCGAAGCCCTTCCCTTGCTATCTTCTCCTTATGAAGCCATACTCAAGTCACATCATATCAAGCATCCATTGAATAACTATTTCTTCAATATTTTGATCCTTGCTTGAATATCTTCTAGATATGAATGTTGAGACCAATCAAGCTTCAGTTTGACTCACATAGAGACATACATGGATCAACATCAATATAGTCAAGCCAATTCACGTTTCCTTATATCCTATCATTTTGGCTTGACACTCCAACACTTATTTCAATCTTCTATCCATGGGAAACAAGCCATTATAGAGACCAATCCAAAATCATCAACTCTTGTCTCATTTGTCTTTTGCCAAGTATGCTTGCTTTCACATGATGCTATGATATTTCACAATATATAAAGCCATTTCATTGATTCCATTTGCATTGTTGTCTTTTGCTTGAACTAGATTATTTCCATCATCTTCCAATACAACAATACACAATTTGGCTTTGCTTCCATATTGTATGGAATACCATCAAGTTTGCTTACTTGTTTACACAATCCACAAGTATATGTAACGGACTCAGTTTCCTGTTCAACACTTAGCACACTTATTAGACCTTTAATTATGTTGCCATTCAATTCACCAAAACCCACTAAAGGACTAGATGCACTTTCACCTCACCAGTCAACTTTCTATCCAATCAACTAACCCCCCCCAACCCTCCCAAGCTAGAAGTCTAGTAGGCTCCTTCTGGTGGAAAGATGTGTTGAAACACTTTGACACCTTCGGAACATTTGCCACCTGCAATCCCAAAAGAGGAAACTTCTGTGATGCTTTGGACTGATATTTGTGTTGACCAACAATTGATGCACAAATACACCTCTTCTCCTTTGCCAGAAAGCCTAAATGCTCCGTCAGGTTCTTCCTCAACACTGAACTGGAGAGAATTTTCAGCCCCATGCCTCTACCTCAAACTAGCCATCTTGAAAGTCTCCTTCAGAATTTCCAAGACATAGAATAGGATGAAAACTAGAATGGTTCCTAGACTTTAATGAGGGTCCTCAAAATATAACAGTAAAAATGTTTATTCACTCATGATTGATTCTAGTCCTGCCCACCATTTTTCAAGTGGATGTGCAAATCAGATAACCTTGGTAACCAAAAATTCTTCTTCTGGCTCCTTGTAAGAGACAGGTTAAAGACAAGGAACATCATGCGCAGAAAAAACAGGAAGTTGGATGATTATAGACGCGTGTTGTGCAACCAAGGGATAGAAGAAATTTTCTTTCACCTCTTCTTTCAATGTCCCTTAAGCATTGATTGCTGGAACTCACTAAACATACAATGTAATCTTAATCTTGAACCTGTTGATATGCTCATGCAAACCAGATCAAAGTTTGGTTGTATCACCTTCAACAGATTATGATCACTACATGTTGAATTATCTAGAAAATAAGGAATAGCATCATATTTGACAATGGACAGAAAAGCCTTTCCAGCTGGGAAAGATTATTCAGGGAAGAATTGGGTTTAGTTTGCACTAAAGCCAAAGGCCCCAAGAGTTTGCTACTTAGTAACTGGAGAGATAATCATATGTAACTCTTTTCCTTCTTTGTTTTTGAGCCCGATTGCTCAGAAACTCTATCTCGTACACCTCATTCTTTCATTTAATTATTTTTTTTTTTTTTGGGGGGGGGGGGGGAACCTATTTCGATAAAAAAAAAGTTCAAATTGCTTGTCATTGAAAAAAAATAAGACCTTAAAATGGTCACAAAATATATGCGAGAAAATATGCTTTATAGTTACTCTATTTTTTAGCATGACCTGTTTGGAAAAATGGCAACCTAGTCTTGATAGACCATGTTTTGCTCGAATTGGGGTAGCATGAATTTTCCATGGTCGATGAAGCGTAGAAATGTTCAGTACTTATCCATGTATGCGTATACCAAAGATCTAGGAAATCTAAGTTGGATGGTAGCTAGTATGTGCATATACATGTGGCAAACAGTCACAATCTCTTTGCTTGGCGGTCAAGAGTGAGGTGAGCCTCATTTCGGTCGGGGAATAATTATGGTCCATTATTTTTTTCAGGCTGGGAAAGTCTCAAATAAAGCTATCAAATTCGCGTTGCGTTGTTTCAAAAAAAAAAAATTCTTTAAGATAACATCAAAATCTTTAATTGTTGTACTCCACGATGGATTTGAATAATCGCAAAAGTCGAAGAGAGTTGAACCACCTTCCTCACGCTCACAAACATGTATTGATTGGCCACATGCGCTAGCCTGAGTACGTGTCATGACCCAAAAAGAGATCGCCGAATAGGGCGCAACAAAGGGGAACCGCCGCCTCCTAGGGCCCAAAGCCGGGCGCGCAAGGCTCCGCCGGCCGCCCCCCCACCGTCCGCGCCGTAAACGCGCCACGTCGGTTGCTTCGCAATTAAGTAAGGAATATTTAAGGAATAAAGATAGGAATAAAATAAGGAATAAATAGGTTGCTTGTAAGAGAGGTATTCCAATCTATAAGAAAACCTCCTAGAGATTGCTTAGCGTGCAAGTCTCCCTCGGACTATAAATACAAGGGGCATGTACCCAGTTGGATCTTAAGAAGAAATAAATTAAAGGGGTAACTCCCAACAGCTCTCCATCTCTAGGCTCGCCCTCTCCCCACACCAAGACGCCGCGCGCCGCGGATCACCGCCGCCACCACCGCGGCCGCACCCGCGCCCCACGCCCGGCCGCTCCCTCCTCCTCTCCCTTCTCTTCTTCTTCCTCCCTCTCAAGCCCAAACAACCCCAATCGCCATCTACACTATCACCGCCGCCGCAAGATCGCCGACGATCAGCAATCATGTGTCAATTTCGCCCAATCTGGCCGGACCGACAAGACGCACGACCGTCCTCCGAACACACACAACCGCTACTCTCCTCGTGGTCAAATGACACATCATCACTACTATGCCGTCGACCGACTACAACTTCTTCCTCGGCCTGTTGTGATTGCGCCTTCTTGTCGCCGAGACCATGTGGCATGGTGGAGGCGAGTCGCCCCGCCGCACTACCGCCCTAATGCCCGTATTGTGGCTTTCCTTCCCTTGGTCTCCCTCTCATGTCTCTTAGTTGCCTCGCTGTCGTCAGGATCCTCGTCATATTGACACTTGCAAGCTAACCTACGGGATTGATTTCCAGTTGAATAAATAATTTTTTAGATAAAAGGGTTTCCCGCTTTTGTATTACCAAAAACGTTACAATGCGGCGTAATGGCGCCCGCCTCAAACAAGAATTCATAGTCTTACGACTGACTGATCAGTGACACTCAAGCACTCATGAGAACGTGTGAAAGTGCATCTAGCCCTTTAGTGGGTTTTGGCGAATTGAATGACAACATAATTAAAGGTCTAATAAGTTTGCTAAGTGTTGAACAGGAAACTAAGTCTATTGCATATACTTGTGAATTGTGTATTAACAAGTATATCCAAGGTTCAACAAGGCAAACTTGATGGTATTTCACATAGTGTTGAAGCAAAGGCAAAATTGTGTATTGTTGTATTGGAAGATTATGGAAACAATCTAGTTCAAGCAAAAGACAACAATGCAAATGGAATCAATGAAATGGCTTATATGTTGTGGGATATCATAGCATCATGTGAGAGCAAGCATGTTTGGCAAACGACAAATGAGACATGAGTTGATGATCTTGGATCGGTCTCTATAATGGCTTGCTTTCCATGAATAGAAGATTGAAGTAAGTGTTTGGAGTGTCAAGCCAAAATGGATATGATACAAGGAACCGTGAATTGGCTTGACCATATTGATGTTGATCCATGTATGTCTCTATGTGAGTCAAACCGAAGCTTGATTGATATACATTCATATCTAGAAGATAATCAAACAAGGATCATAATATTAAAGAAATAGTTATTCAATGGTTGCTTGATATGATGTGACTTGAGTGTATCTTGATAAGGTGAAGATAGCAAGGAAAGGGCTTCGAGGTACTAAGCGAAGGTGAAGGGCAAGCGTTAGCTTGGGGACCGAGGTACCATGGCTAAGGTGAAGAAGAGAGTACTTGCATTTAGTCGAGGAACTAATCAAGCTATGAGGAGTCATATTGTGTTGAGGATCAAATCATTAGTGTGAGTGACTTGAAGCCATGGAGGTGAACTCATATTTGTGGAAATGGTTCAAGTCACATGCACAAGATATATTTGCTCTAAGAGATGAGACAAAGATGATAGAGGATGATGTACGTGTTGATGGAACCTTCAAGTGCAACGGATGGCAACCTACACTCATGGAGGTTTAATTTCATTTATGTTTTGAATCTTGAGTTTAGGACATGCCGTACTATTAAGAGGGATCCTAGGACCTTTGGCTACATGTGAACTAAATGCTCAAACCTCCAAATTTCGGCCAAAAAACATCACCTCACGACCAAAAAACAGACATGTACCGAGACACTTTTTACACTTTGTCGCCAGGGCGCGAAGGCCGCTGCTGCGTAAGTGAGGCAAGCGCCATGCAGCAAGGCAGTGCAAGAAGGTCACGTGTTAGGTGCGGCAAAGGTGCCGCACTTAATCCGACCGTTGGGCCCATCGGGTATAAATACCATTCCTACCCCTCCCACAACGGTTATCCGGCTCACTTCATCTCCTACCTCGCGACAAAGAAAGCGAGCAAAAACCTCTTTGCTCTCTCTCACTCCTCCATTGTTGCTCCTCCTTCCCCCAAGACAAGATTTCGATTCCACCATCAAATCTTGAGGGAAAAGGCAACAAACCGCTTGTGGAGGCCGGATCTACTACTTCCCCAACTTGAAAGAGCATTTGGTTCACGCTTTGGCCGGAACCCTAGGGTTCTTTACTCTTGGAGCTTGCTCCTAGACGGCTAGGCGTCGCCCCTTGAGCTTGCCTCTTCGTGTGGCAGCCTTGGGAGGTTTGTAACCTCACTCAAAATCAAGAAAATCACCCCTCATCTCAAGGGTTCACTCCCTTGACTTGAGAACGAGGGAAGGGACAGCTTGTGTGGCGAATCCCAATCCTTTTGTGGATACCTCAACAACGTGGGCGTAACCCGGCCTTTGTGGCGACGGTGAACCACGGAAAAATCCTTGTCTCACGCGTGCTATTTACATTCTTGCATATTATTCTTGTGAGCTAGGGTTTCATCCCGATCTACTTTGTTGAGGAGTTCTGGCACATTCTATTGGATATATGTGATATATTTGTGTGCGGGAACTTGGGATATTCACTTTCGATCTAAGTTTCGTTGCTTAGATTTCAAACCGCAGCTTTGTGTTTGTCTCCGCCAGCGAGGCAAAGGTGCCGCCGCGGGCGCAGGCAAAGGCCGCTGTAGACGAGGCAAAGGCCGCATCGGCGGCGAGGCAAAGGCCGCAGACGAGGCGCGCCGCTAGGAGGCGGGCGCTGCCGCCGCTGTTCAAAAACCGCCGAGTTTGTTTTTACAGTGATTTTAAGGTATAGGCCTATTCACCCCCCCCCTCTAGGCCTCCTAGGCGACATCAAGATCCTTACAAGTGGTATCGGAGCTAGGCTCTCAATTTCGGGCTTAACCGCCTTGAGAGAAAGATGTCGACAAGTGAGGAGGTATCTCTAGAACTTTTACTTTTCGATGGCTCAAACTATGCATCTTGGTCTGCTAATGTGCTTGATATTTTTAGGGCCATGGGTCCTCATATAGAGCAGATTGTAGATGTGAGCATTTCACCTCCTAGTGATGATTTGGACCATCTATCTAGAGAGGAAGTGAAATGCTTCCAATACAATGCTCAAGCTTCTAATGTTTTATTTAGTGCTTTGAGTGAAGATGTATTTGATGCTGTCATATTTGGAGATGGTGAACCTCTTGATGATGCTCATATCATTTGGACCACGCTCAAAGAAAGATATGGCAAGTGCAAATGTGATGAGAGAAATCTCTCATTGGAGGAACCACTTGAGGAGTGCTCAACTTCACCAACAAATGATGAGCCTCAAGTGATTCTCCCTAAGGCAAAATTGATCATGCCACATTCACTACCTCACCAACACTTGGCTTAATGGATGGTAATGAAATGGTTGGTGAGAGCAATGTTTTTACATGTGGTACTTCTACTTCCTTTAGTTCTTGTGAGACTAACATTTTGAAGGAAGAAGAAGTTTGTGATCGGTGGAGGCCAAATGATGAATCCACTTCACCTAGAGACACAACTATCTATGACACATCTCATGTGTGCCTCATGGCAAAAGGTGAGAAGGTAAAATCAAAAGCCAAACCTCCTCCACCTCCTAGTGACATTTCTAGTAGTGATCTAAGTGAAAGCTCTAGTGATAGTGAATCTAGTGATGATGAAGAGTATGCTAGACTCACCCGGAATCTAGATCCTAAAACTAGAGTCTTTCTTGCTCAACTAATGGCGGATTTAGAGAGTACCCAAGCTGAGTTAGCAACTAGAAATGAACAACTTGACAAGCTTGAAAGTTTGTATGTTGCTAACAAAGAAGCTCATGTAGTAGAAAGAAGTGAGTTGGTCACCTTGCGCAAAGGCCTAGCCAATGAGCTAGGGGAGCATGCTCTCACAAAGAAGGCAAACATTGCACTCAATGACAAGTATTATGTCTTAAAAGAAAAGCACAAAGAACTTGAGCTGCAATATAGCACTCTTTGGAAGAGCAACTCACATCTCTCTACGACAAGGGACACTTCTACTTCCTCCACTAGTCAAGGTTGTGGTAAATGCTTTAATCTTGATTTGAATGTTTATGCCACTAACCTTGTTGATATGGAGGCTATGAGAAAGGAGATTGCTAGGCTCAATGAAATGATCAATGATGAGCTCGGGCACACAAAAGAGGCCAATACAAATGCAAGCCAACCTTCCAGTGAGCATGTACTAGTAGAAACTTGTGATGATTCCATTACTAAAGAAAATGAGGAGCTCAAGGAAGAGGTTGAAAGGCTAAAAAGGGACTTGATTCGGTTGGAAGGGAAATGCAATGCTCAACCTTCTCAAGATAACAAAGGAAGGAATGGTGAATGGCTCTGAAAGTGTGTGCGTTGAGAGGAAGGAGCAAACTGGTACGTTTTAGCTCAGACTGCATCACAGCCCGCGCGGTGCAAGCCCCCTAAGAGCGGCAGTGCGCGCCCCCAAAAATGGGAAGGCTATCAGTCTCGTCTCTCGATCAAACTAAGCTCATAACAAAGATCACAAGGCATGAAAGCAACGCTACCAAGACCATCAAGGTGCAACAACAATCAAAGAAGACTCTCACCGGTTTGCTTCAAGTGCAAGAAGGAGGATCATCATGTTAAAGATTGCCCCTTGAGGAAAGAAAGGAAGGGCATGAGCAAGATCCAAAAGAGGAAGAAGATGGCTCATGTCGAGTGTGCTCCAACATGGGACACAATGCCTCTATGTGTTCCAACAAGGTTGATGACCAAGCCACACCTCCAAAGAACAAGACAAGAAATTGCAAGAGGAAGTGCTATGGATGCAATGAGAAGGGTCATAAGGTTGCATCATGTCCTAACAAGATAGGTGAAGATCTGTCATCATCAAGAAGGAGGCACATCAACAAGGTAGCAAGCAAAATGCAAAAAGAGAAGGCTAACAAGACTAAGAGCCGCCTATGCTATGCTTGTAGAGGAAAGGGACATTTAAGTAAGGATTGTCCCATGGGTAACACTCCTAAGCTCAACTTGTCAATTGATTCAAATATGCTTAGGATGCCCAAAAATGACACTTGTGCTAGAGAGGTGATTGGTTCACCACGTGCTAGCACAAAGGTCATTTGGGTACCTAAGTCTCTTGTGACTAACCTTGATGGACCCAAGTTAGCTTGGGTACCACCAAGTTGTGCTTGATGAGTGTTGTAGGTACTTGGAGGTGATATGAAGCTTCGGGGTGCTTGAGCAAGTCGATTGAAAATATTCACTCAAGCTATCAACCAACTTACATTGTATACTTTTATATGGTTGACCTGAAAGTGAATCAATGGAAATATTTCATACTTCATACTCACCTCGGTAACTAGTACCTAATCCTTCTTAGCTAGCCATTTGACTTGTGTAGTCTCTAGTAGTTCACAAATATATATGTGTGTTTGTGAATTATTAGGAGTGGCTAGAGTGCTTCATGTTTAAATGAATTATTTGCCATATGATGCTTTTAATGGCTCTCTAGTAGAGTAAGATCTTATTCATGTTGTAGGTATTGAAGAACCACCTTGTGTTGCTGATCGGTCTTCTGTGCAGTCTGTATTGATCTGGTCATAACTCCATCTTGGAAAGTGCAAATGACAATCCGTTTGTTGGGTTTGAAAGTTAACTTGATGAGCTTTCATACCATGTGCAGCATGTACCAAGGAATATTGTAGATTGATACAGTTTTGCATTTGAAGTTGAGCATATGACAGACTGCAGACATTCTGACCAGTCTGTACTAAAACTGGTGTGCAGCCAAAATGAAGTTTGCAAACAGATCAGCAATGGTGGTATTGGAAACTAGACTTCATAAGCTTTCCAACAAGTGCTCATTGACCTTCACAGCCTTTGGGAATCAAAAGTTATGAATGGTTCTTCCACTACTCTCGATTTTCACCGGTGGTCCGTTTTTCGAAGTGGTCCATTTTCGTGAACTGATCAAATCTTAATAATGGTGGTGAGTTGACACTTAAGAAAGCTTAAATGGTTGAAATGTTATCACCAAAATAAGTGGAGGATACTCAAGTTGCTGCTGCACCAAATTCCGCCGACAACTCGATGTAGTGTAGTCAGACCTCTGTTACAACACCTGCAGAGCGGCGGTGCCGCACTGAGAGCGGCAAGTTGCCGCGCCGTGTCGCATGGCGGCAAAACTGATTCGACTCTAGTTCATGAACAAAAAGCCTGCAACTTTCATATGAGCAAAGTGAAGATGAAGAGATCATCTTATTCATTACATTCAAGAAGGGTGGCAACATCTAAATCTCAAGTGCTAGTTATGTTCAAATTTTACTACTTTGTGTCTTGTGTAGCCACTTAGGAAAATAAAGCACTTGAGGATACTCTTTGGTGGTTGTTCATTTAAGAAAAGTGTGATTGGAATTGAATAGATCATCTTCATGAAGCAACATAGATGACTTGAGTTTCCTCCGTGGACTTCAAATCAAGAATTTCAAGTTGAAGAAAGTTTCTCTTCATTCATGCATACTATGAGTTGGTTTGAAGGATTTAGACTCTTGGTTTTCATATTGGAGAATACAAGAAAATTTGAAGAAGACCAAGAATAAAGAATCAAGCTCAAGTGAAGTAAATCCACTGATTACTCACAATTCAAGAACCTTCTACTTGATGGAATCTTGTCATACGGTAGATTGCCAAATTCTTATTCTTACATTATGGGCATCTACATGGTACAATGGTTGTGAGTATATCTTGGCATGCATAGTTTAATTTGATTATTCTATTATTGCCATGACCTAGACATAGAGTGAAAATTCCAAGTTCTTAAATGAATAAAGTGCTATGTGAGAAATTCAAGTAATTAGAGCACTTATCAAAAGGGAATTTACTCTATGGCTAGAGTTGTGAGACTAATCTTTTCTCTAAATGAATTTTATAGTCTCATTAATTGAGAATGTGTTCCTCAAATGGAGTGTGCTATATATGAAGGCAATCAATCCAAAAATCATGTGATGTATTCTCTCTCTAAGTTGATTTTGGAAGTTGATTTGTCTATGTTAGCCACTCACCATAATATGGCTTAAATATACCCTTTGGACTTAATTGACCAATCATGCATATTCACTTTTCATTCCACTCAAAAGAATGTGCATGAGACATCAAGGGAGATTTAGTCCATGTTATGAGGTTTCTCTAGTTAGTGACCCATTTGCCTTCCACACATACAAAAGGGTTGCTAAATGAGAAACTAGTGCTTGTGTTACTAATGACCTCTTGTGTTTGAGATTATTCACAGAAAATTCATAAGAGGTTGTGCTTATCAAATTGGATACATCACAAGCATGATGGTTACTCTTCACCTAAAGAAAGATGAATTTTGCCGAGGCCGTAGAGATCAAAATCGAGATTAGGCAAAATCAAGTTTGAGGTTGAGATTGGATGAGCAATATTGGAGGAACTCACAAGATTGCAAACATGAATAAGAGGACTGAATGGATATAACATCTTGTGAGTACTTTTAACCAAATCCACCTCAAGATTGGACAAGAAGAAGAAAAATGAAATGAATCATCAAATCTGTTTTTGAAATCTGAGTTGACCGCCATCAAGCATGGACTTCAAAGATCAAACATTGATGAATTCGCCTAAAGCTTTGTGAGCATGATATACATATCCAGTACTTGTTGCTGTACTACTTGCATGAAGATTAGTTTGGAAGAAAGTCAGTTTTTGAGTTGAATTCTCGATTCATTGCTGTTTTTCAGATCGAGCGCTTTTGGTAGAAAATGGATTTGACTGATCAAATGAAGTACAAATGGGCTGAAACTTTTAGAGAAGTTAGAGGACTCATAGATGAACATCTCTACCAATTTTCATGCATATTGAGCTAGTGGTCTGAGATATGAAGTTTCCTCCGACGATGACGTAATCTGAAAAACTGATTCAATGGAATTGGATTGCATTGTGGCAACAAGATTGAGTTGGCTCTCTAGTTGGTCATGAAAGATTCATTGCAATTATGAAGCTTCAGTTTGATCTAAAAGAGTTTATATGAAAGTGAAAATCTCATGTTGACTTGGCTGGACAAGTGAGCAATCTCATGTTGACTTGATCGACAAGTAAGCGCTGGCAAAGGTGCCGCGCCTCAAAAAGGCAAGGCCGCGCCTCACTGTAATGGATGTAGGGGGAAGCCCCTAATCACACAAGGGTCCAAATAAGTTGCAATCAAAGTACAAACAGTAACAAGTAATTTGCAATTAGTTGAAACAAGAGGTGATCACTCAAGACTATCGATTGCAAGAAGCTTGAAGGAATTGAGATCCACTTAGTGCAAAACTCTCCCCGACTTCATATTGCTATTGTGATTAAGTGGACTTTGTGTACTCTTATATGCACAAATTTAGGGGGGAGCTTAGCCTAAATCTTGTGTGACTATTGGTTTTTCTTCACATATATGATATGCAATCCCACACATTGAAAATGGAAGGATGGATAGTTCCTTTGGATTCTCTAGGTGCTTTACAATTATTCTTGGAGGTCTCGGTCTTCATAAACCAAGTGCTCCAGGTTTAAATGTTGAATGCCCCAACCCTTGAGTGGAACTAGATTTGAAAGAGTTGGAGAAAACAATTGAAGAGTGGACTTTCATTGCTAATCCTCCTCTCTAGAGCTCATCAAATGCATATGCTTCATCCCATTGATTACCCAGATCTTGTCTACAAAGATTGGTGACTCCTAGTTCACAATTGCAAACTTCATGAATTTTACCTTTTGCTCCCCGTGTGAGTTGCTTTAGGTAAAGAAAGAACTGGGAACCTAATATGAATCTTGGATGATCATAAGAGCTCTAATTCACCACAATTTATCAAGTGAGAAACATGGCCATCCAAATTATTGAAGTCTCACTCATGGTAGTCATATCAATGTGGTGATCTATCTACCTTGGTGGTGGTATGTGTTCTTGGCATAATTTCAATTGTTGCAAATTTATTGTGCCTTGACCAAGATATAGGATGAACTCCTCTTGACTCTTAAACCGATTCAAGTGCATTTCACAAGTAATTCAAGTACTTGATGCATATATTAAGGGGGAGCCCATCCTATGCCTTGTGTCTTTTGAGACTAACCTTTCCTTCTAGTGATTTGTGTAGTCTCTTGCTGAGAATGAGTTTCTCATGGGTATGCTACAATAACTCAATCCAGTTTGGTAAAGTTATCTCTCATATTTATTTGGATTGTGTTTTTATCTCTTTAGTAGCTACTCTCCATAATATAGCTTAAATTCCCTTGTTTGGACTTAACTAAGCAAAAAAAAGTGTATATGTTCTTGCCTTCCACATATATATGTATGCACTATCAAAAAGGGGGAATTTAGTCTATGTTATGAGGTTTTGCAATTAGTGACTCACCGTGCCTTCCACATCCAAAGGGTCACTAGTTGTGAAACTCTAGCTTGTGCAATTTAATGTTATCTCTTGTCTTTGTAAGCATTGTCTAGGTAATACCATGAGATATGAGCATTCATTCCAATTGGCATCGACTTGTGAAGATACTTTCAATAGAACAACACTTGAACTTGTTGACCTCTGGGCTTGCCATTGGTTGGTATGGATAGCTCTTGAAATAAGCTTTCCAAAAGTCCAAGAACACCGAAATCGAAGTGAAAAGTTATGGCATTTTCGGTGAGGTGACCTGTGTTGTTTTACGGAGTCGGCAAAAAGTGCAAGACACCGTAGCGGCAGTGATACAAGTCATGACAGCTGGTTTTTGAACTCTAATGACTAGTTTTGGTTGTGGGTGCATATATACTTATCCTATGGCCCCAGTTCTGTTCGCAACCAAAACATTGCAAACCTTCCATAAAGCCATATGAAGACTCTTCAAGTGATGTCAAAATTGTGAAGATCATATTTCAATTGGTATAGATGGATAATCTCTCAATTTGGTATATCAAGAAATATGTCTTCAGCTGGTATCTCAATATGACAACAAGAGTTAGCAATGGACATTCAAATGAAATGAAGCACAAGCTTGGGTTATCTCCTTGAAAATGATGATGTTGAGAGATGGGCACAAATGAAATTATCTTGAAGAAAGAATTACTAGTCCCATCAAAGCACTAAATTCAAATATTGAAATCATCTTCTTTGGGGAGATTGTGAGGCTTAGAACAAAGGTATATCGCTCCATGAACTCTTGTACTACCCATCTAGGCCCTTACATGCTAGTGTGTGCATGTGTATGCAATATTTTGAGTCACATCATGAGTTTGTTCTTATGGTGGAGATTAGAGATTTCAGTAGATATTTGGTTGATACCTCTAGTGGTGATGTCATGAGTTAGTCTCATGTTGAATGTCATCTTAGTGAGATATGAGCTAAATATACTAACTTCTCAAGCATCTTGACTTAAAAGCGTTGCATACTTTGTTTGGTAGAAATGCTAGGAGAGAAATCCTATATGCTAAACCTTGACCTACTCTTGCTCTCACTTGTCTACCATCATATTTCTTCCTTTTGGTGGAGAGATCCTTTTTGGAGATTAATGCCAAAGGGGGAGAAATATTAAAGTGAGATTGATATGTGGATTTAAAGGGGTAAAGGAGAGGCATGTAAGATTTTTCAAAATTTTTGTGGTATGTGCAAGGATGATAGCTTAAATTAATGCTCTTTAAGGACCATTTATGCTAATGTGTGACTTTCATGCCTTGTGTGGTGAATTGTTTATCTTTTGAGTGCATGAACCCATGAGCATCACGGTTATCATGTAACACCTTGCACCCCACGGATGCTAAGATATAGGAGAGTTCTCACACTTCATCTTAAATATGTGCATTTGGCATTTGAGGCCAAAAGTTGAATTTCCTTCAATGCACACATTTAGGGGAGCTCACTATATCATAGGATTCAAAATCTTAATGCTTATCAATCTCATGTAAGCTTTAATTGTGTTGTCATCAATCACCAAAAAGGGGGAGATTGAAAGTGCATCTAGCCCTTTAGTGGGTTTTGGCGAATTGAATGACAACATAATTAAAAAGTCTAATAAGTTTGCTAAGTGTTGAACAGAAACTAAGTCTTTTGCATATACTTGTGAATTGTGTATTAACAAGTATATCCAAGGTTCAACAAGGCAAACTTGATGGTATTTCACATAGTGTTGAAGCAAAGGCAAAATTGTGTATTGTTGTATTGGAAGATTATGGAAACAATCTAGTTCAAGCAAAAGACAACAATGCAAATGGAATCAATGAAATGGCTTATATGTTGTGGGATATCATAGCATCATGTGAGAGCAAGCATGTTTGGCAAACGACAAATGAGACATGAGTTGATGATCTTGGATCGGTCTCTATAATGGCTTGCTTTCCATGAATAGAAGATTGAAGTAAGTGTTTGGAGTGTCAAGCCAAAATGGATATGATACAAGGAACCGCGAATTGGCTTGACCATATTGATGTTGATCCATGTATGTCTCTATGTGAGTCAAACCAAGCTTGATTGATATACATTCATATCTAGAAGATAATCAAACAAGGATCATAATATTGAAGAAATAGTTATTCAATGGTTGCTTGATATGATGTGACTTGAGTGTATCTTGATAAGGTGAAGATAGCAAGGAAAGGGCTTCGAGGTACTAAGCGAAGGTGAAGGGCAAGCGTTAGCTTGGGACCGTACCATGGCTAAGGTGAAGAAGAGAGTACTTGCATTTAGTCGAGGAACTAATCAAGCTATGAGGAGTCATATTGTGTTGAGGATCAAATCATTAGTGTGAGTGACTTGAAGCCATGGAGGTGAACTCATATTTGTGGAAATGGTTCAAGTCACATGCACAAGATATATTTGCTCTAAGAGATGAGACAAAGATGATAGAGGATGATGTACCTTGATGGAACCTTCAAGTGCAACGGATGGCAACCTACACTCATGGAGGTTTAATTTCATTTATGTTTTGAATCTTGAGTTTAGGACATGCCGTACTATTAAGAGGGATCCTAGGACCTTTGGCTACATGTGAACTAAATGCTCAAACCTCCACTGTATCACCTCCATCCAAAACCCGAGACACTTTTTTTGGCGACGAAGCAGAAGTGAGAGAGGAAAGGTTAAATCGGCAGACTTCAAATCCGACCGTTGGGCCCCGTCGGGTATAAATACCATTCCTACCCCTCCCACATTCATCTCCTACCTCGCACGCTGATCTCTCACTCCTCCATTGTTGCTCCTCCTTCCCCCAAGCCAAGATTTCGATTCCACCATCAAATCTTGAGGGAAAAGGCAGCAAAACCGCTTGTGGAGGCCGGATCTACTACTTCCCCAACTTGAAAGAGCATTTGGTTCATTTGGAACCCTAGGGTTCTTTACTCTTGAGCTTGCTCCTAGACGGCTAGACGTCGCCCTTGAGCTTGCCTCTTCGTGTGGCAGCCTTGGGAGGTTTGTAACCTCACTCAAAATCAAGAAAATCACCCCTCATCTCAAGGGTTCACTCCCTTGACTTGAGAACGAGGGAAGGGACAGCTTGTGTGGCGAATCCCAATCCTTTTGTGGATACCTCAACAACGTGGGCGTAACCCGACCTTTGTGGCGATGGTGAACCACGGGAAAAATCCTTGTCTCACGCGTGCTATTTACATTCTTGCATATTATTCTTGTGAGCTAGGGTTTCATCCCGATCTACTTTGTTGAGGAGTTCCCGCACATTCTATTGGATATATGTGATATATTTGTGTGCGGGAACTTGGGATATTCACTCGATCTAAGTTTCGTTGGATTTCAAACGCCTTGTGTTTGTCGGCCGAGGCAAAGGCGGCGCGGCGCTGCCGCGTAGGCCGTGCTCCGTGCGGCGTGGCGGCAGGGCGATCTGCATGCGACGAGGCGCTGCAGGCGGAAGCAGGCGGAGCGGCCGGCCTTGAACCGGCCGAGTTTGTTTTTACAGTGATTTTAAGGTACAGCCTATTCACCCCCCTCTAGGCCTCCTAGGCGACATCAAGATCCTTACAACGGGCTCGCCCAAAATACGCCAAAAGTCGGGAGATGGAGCCGGATGATAAGCTTGTCCACGCTGGCGTCCACAACAGGTTGTGGCGATAAGGACTTCCAGTTGTCGGACAAACTCTTGTAACTCTTGTTTTCCTCCTTGAACAAAGGCCCCCATCTTGTAAGCATTCTTGCAATCCAAGCAACACACCTTTCATCCCCATCCATGTCTTTCCCCTCGAAAACAAATTTCATTTCTTAGCTTCCATATATAGACCATAATATAGCAGAAGCAATAGCATTATTCACAATATTTCTCTTTTGGGCAACCCAAAGCCTTCCTATAGACTCAAAGTCATCTCCAATGTTTAAACTTGCAATTTCATTCACTATTTTCCAAATGTGATTAGCCACAAACCCTTGAAAAAAAAAGATGCATAATGGTTTCATTATCAAAACAAAACAAATGATTTATCTGCTGCATCTTCTCTTAGCTATATTATCTCTTGTCAATAGCCTATTGTTGGCGACCATAGGAAGAATTGTACTCTAGGTGGGATTGTTAGTTTCCAAATAGCACCGACAAACATAGGAACCACTCCCTTGTGATTAATCACAACATATAGTGATTGCACAGTATACTTTCCTGTGGATGTATAATTCCACAAAATATGGTCATCTTCATCAGTTAGGGTAACAGATTCAATAGTGGCATACAATTCATACCAAAGATTCATATCTCTAAATTTAAACATCTTCCGAAAGTTAGCATCGTGTTTCACCATCCCATACCTCGTTGGTCTTTCCTTGTTGTTCATTAATCACATAAAGATGCCAAAAAATGGTAGCCAAACTAATGTTGCCCAACCATACATCCTCCCAGAACCTCACCTTTTTACCATTACCTACAACCCATTTAATCCCCACTAGAGCAGTCTTCATGGCCCAAATAATCCCTTTCCAAAAAGGGGAGACGCCAAGGTCAGGACAACAAAATATGTTTGGTTTATTTGTTTTATACTTGAAGTCTATGATATCCTTCCATATACCATTAGTATTGAGCTGGTATCTAAAGATCCAGGCTCCTAGTAGAGAGATATTCAAGCTTCTCAAGTCTGGTACTCCCAGCCCCCTACCTCTTTTTTCTTTGAGACCACTTGCCAATTGGCAAGATGATACTTATGATGCTCAACAGTATTATTCCACGGGAAATGCCCCATATGTGAATTGATCATATCAATAGCCCATCTAGGGAATTAGATTATAGACAACACGTAGATAGGGATGCTTATGAAATTAAATTCTGATTACACTATTGAATTTCTTTTAATAAATCCTTCAAAACAAGATCGATATATTTCAATAAATAAATTTATAGGTGGCCTCCACTAATAGTAGTTGGTATAGAGTAAAGTAAAAAATAAAAAGAGAGTAGAAAAGGGGAAAAGAAAAAGAAAGAGAGTGATAGTAATATTCTAACTCATAGATTTCTCCTTCGCACCCACGATGATGCGCGAAGAATCCACTAGTTACTTCATGTCCCAGAAACAAATAGAAAAATGAGTCATCCTGTTCATTTTCTACCAAAAGTAGATGGGATCGTCGGGCCTCCTCGAAAGCTAGGACGAGACCATCCCATCCCATATTGTCTCCCAACAAAACGATATAGGGTGTGTTTAAATGCCTAAAAAATGGCATTGTAACACTTTTTGTTTACTAGCAAAAATGCCCGTGCGTTGCTACGGGGTTACATACCACTAAAAAGTTGGACCGGGTACCATTCACCTAAACTTTTTTTGTCTTCCATATCAATCCTAACCTTGTCAAACCAAGGTGCAAAAAGTCCAAAATACCTTTATTTTCTCCTTTTCTTTCCTTCCTCGCTTATATTCATCTTGGCCACATATCTAGAGATGAACAGCGGAGGTTCATTGTCACTATAAGTGTATTTCTAAAGTATTTCAACATTTATTTTTCTATAAAGGAAAAGGTCCGTATATGGTGTGAGCATGACTTCATGATGAGGTCATCAAGCTAGCAAGGCAGAGGTTCCTTGTGCTGCTCCTTCCGGCCATTGCGCCAAGACCACCATGCCAATGACCACCGATGCGAACCCCACGCCCGCGGGAGCTGTCCCTGCAGACGCCAATAGCGTAGCGCAAGCTACTGTTGAAAAGCTCCGGCGTCGGGCGGCGATGCGCGGCCAGATGGGTGCCGAGTGCGCGCGGCGCTGGAAGCTCCTGCCTTTCCGGTCGCTTTCCCTGCCACCGCCGCCAGTGTCCAAGCCCAAGAACAGGCCGCCAAACGTTATCGTCACTGTTTCTCCATCCCCGGTGGCGACGAAGCGAGAAGGGAGAGGAAAAGGTGTCGGCAGACTTCCTTCCTGTGCCCAACCATCCTCTGCACGCCGATGGCCGACCCAGTCATCCTACCGTCGGGGATGGACGTGCGAGCGCGCGTGCGTCCTGGCCTGTGCGGAGCTTGGCCTCTCTCGGCCTAGACGGAATGGTAGCGGCGGGCACCGACAGGAGACACCGGGCGGCGGTGGCGTTGCTGCCGCTATACCCAATGACGCGCTCCGGGCGGCCGTCCGGCCGGACATGATGCGCGCACTCTGGTTGCCCGATGCTCGTGGCGCCTTCGGCCGAGACGGCGAGGGTGGCCGTGCTCCGTGCGGTGGCGGCAGGGAGGCGGAGCAGGGGCCGGCCTCCGGGAGACGAGCCAGGGCGGAGAGCAGGGCGCCACACGCCGTCGGGAGGGGCCGGATGAGGCACGCTGGCAGGGAGATGGCTCGGTGCTCGCCGTCGGACTTCCGTCGCACATCGCGGGAGTCCCGTCGCGCGAGTCCACTCGAGCGGATGCGGGGAGGAAACGCCGACGCGTGCATTATCGTACGGAAACGGACTTGGAAGGAAGAGACGAAAGAAAACGCCGGCCTGATGCATGCGAGCATTAACGAATCTCATGTTAAGCGGAGCGGGACGGAGGCAGGCAAAAAAAAAGAGGTGGAGGCGAAATTTTCTCTCTTTATTAGTACTAGCAAAAATGCCCGTGCGTTGCCACGGGGTCACATGATCGGACTCCGTATTTTGGGAAACAACTTCACTTGAGTTAAAATCATCATTTCCAATAAGCATTTGATTAAAATAGTTTGTCATACTCGTTCACACACTAAAATTACTATAATATAGTTATTTATTTATTTTTATTTTTCTCTTTTTCCCCTAGTTATTTTATCGTTTCCTTTTAGGGGCGGGTGCGCCGACCGCAAGAACACCCTTACGTCTTGGGAAGGGCCGCCTCTCCACACCCGACGCTGTTGCCACCTTGCCGGCGCCTCGCGACCTCTCCTCGTGCCCGGCCTCGTCTAAAATGGCCTCGTTCGCTACGACCGTTCTCATTGTCTTCCCCGCACGGTCGTGCTAGTCCGACCAGCGACCACGAGGGCGGCCCACGAAGCCCGACAAGCCCGCCCGACGCCCCGTCCTTCTCGTGCGCGTCTTCTTCCTCGCGGCCGTCGCCCCCGCCGCCACCGCCTCCGCCCGCCCGCCGGCGCTCTAGGAGCGCCGGGCTCCGGCAAGCCCTAGGCGGCGGCCCGTCCCCCCCCCCCTCCCCTCTTTTCTTCATGGCTCGAAACCTAACCCGCTCCCCACGGCGACGGCCTTCTTCTCCACCTCCCGGCGGCCATCTTCTCTAGCTCGGCAACCTCCCGCTCCCCCGCCGACCGTACCCGGCCGGATGGGTCTCTCCACGGCCGGGCTCGGCGGGCGCCCGCCGCGAGCTCCGCCGGCGCCGCCGACCGCCGCCCGTGTCGGCGTCGCGCGGCCGAGCCGGCCGGGCTCTTCTATGCCCGGGGAGGAATGGAGGGGAGGGGAGGTCGACGTGGGCGGTGGGCTGGCGAACCCTAAAGCGACGGCGGTGGTCGAAACCCTCAATCGGCGGCGGTCGTCCGGCGGCGGCAACGACGCGACGAAGACGACGACGCGATGAAGACGATGAAGACGACAACGGCAGCGGCGAGCCTTGGGCTGGCGGCCAACCGCGACCTCCGGCGCGACATTTCACGCCCGACTTGTTGGCGCTAGCATTGCCGTCCCACCCCGCGTCCACCGTGGTCCGAGTCCTCGGGCGTCACCATGTATACAAATTATAAATTATATATAAAAATGAACTATATAAATACCAAATTAAACATTTAAACATTCCTTGATCATATCGCCGCTCGTATGTGTTCCGAGATGCATGATCACGGCCTCATCCTCTTCGTTATTATTATATTAATTATTCCCTAGCTTATCCGCCCAGGGAGATTGAGATTGAGAGCAAAGCGGCAAGGCTGCATGCGTGCAATGCTCTATGGCCCATGGCCCATGTAGCGCCCAATCCAACCGCCGAGGCCGGCGGAAGAAGACAGGCCCGAAGTCCACGCAAACAATACGATCCGAATCGATTTGGCCGTGAGACGAAAATTTATGGCAGATTGACGAAAATTTTCCTTTTTAATATTAGGTATAGACTAGCAAATATGCCCGTGCATTGCAATGGGAAAAAAAAATACTAAATATCATGTTTCCTAGCCTGAGGCGAATGACTTTTCCATGATATCTAAGGTAAATTGTATCGCACTTCCATTTGTTTCATTTAAATAAATTGGTTGTGGTGCTTGTGCGTAGCAATGAGTGATGGGCAAATATGTTAGTACTATTAATTCAAACTTTAAGGGTCCATAATCTTGTTTCATTTTGAAGTTTGTCGCGCTATCTTGTAAGACGTTCTTGCGTGATTTTCTAATCATTTTCAGCACGACAAGATACCCACTCTTCCCGTGAACCACCTTTGGCTACGTCTTTCTCATGTTGAACACCACCGCTTGAACCGGAAGAAATTTCTCTATGCTAAAAATAAGAAATTAGAAAAACGGATACAGCGTGCACAAGTTTTTTTTTAAAAAAAATCCCAAATCTCGTCAAGTCATAGGGGGTAAGGAGGAGCAAAGCAAGGGGCCCAAGCACGTGCATGCCTGCTCTTTAGACGTTAGCTATGAATGCGTTCCTTGGCTAATTTAGTTAGAAAAAAACGTGTTACTGCTGCTGGCCTGTTGAGGCGTTCGGTGAGAGGGCAGGGCCCAACTGGAAGCCTCGGTCGTCTCAGCTCGTGGGCCGCCTGCTGCCCATTGTTGCTGCCGCTGCTTGCTTGGGAGCTGGGTTGCCGCTTCTGCTTGGGCCAACGCTGCTCGCCGCACGTCCGGCTGAGGCCGAGTTGGATATGGTGTTAGCGACTCGTATTTTTATTTTCTAGCGATCCGAACCAAATCTATAATACTGTCCGGATACGATACGACTCATGTGAGATGGAGGCAGGCAGAAAAAAAAAGAGGTGGAGGCGAAATTTTCTCTTTTTATTAGTAGGTATAGAAGTAGGTATAGATTTGTGGTAAATATTATCCTATCATGAGGTAACTAAAGCTTAAAAAGAATTGTCTCCATGATATATTTTTAAACTGTGCGATTAGTTATTTTATTTATCTATATTTTATATTCCGAACATGCGTTTTTTTTAGTGTATTTAATGTTTCGATGTGATGAAAAAATTTTAGAAAAAGTCGGGAATAACAACCATAGAAGAGAACCTGAGCGCGTGAGGAAGAGAAACCGGTGGCGGCTCAAGAGATCCCGAGGAGAGAAGGAAGAAACGAGCAGAGTCTTCCAACGTCGGTTTCTCTCTTTTTTTTCCCCCTATTTCCATAATGAATCTGCTGTTATGTCAGTAGTTGCGAGGACTGACTGGAGGCCGTGAACTAGGAGCTTGGTAAGAAATGATTGTACGGCAATCGATGCAAACACCCGTGAACTCCTAGCGGGGCTTCTCCAAGATTCCATAATTCCTGAAAGCAATAAGAAAAAAAAAGAAGATTCCATGATTCCATCGGGACCCGGGAGCCGAGAAAGCTGGCGTTTCATCTTTTGTTTCAATCGGGACCTGGCACACGGCATCCAACTTAGTGCCCGTCAATCCAGTCCAATCAATCCAATCCAATCCATAATTCCATCTCATCAATCAAAGGCGCTAGTGCCGGCGCTGTGTCATTCAACCTCCGTGTTTAATAAGGGGAGTACATTTCACAGCCACCAGCCAACCACCTATCGCCGCTACTGCTTTACTCCTACGGAGTACTACACTCCATGTACGTAGTCCGAGAGAACATGCCTAGCGGTAGCGGTAAGAACCCCCTCCACCGGCTGCCATTCCATTCCGGCATCTCATGACCACCCACCCCACCACCCACCCCTACTCCTCCACGGCTCCAACTCTCGCTTATCTGCTTTACCATGTCCTCCCAGAAGCCGACTGGGGAGCGAGGGAAGAAGCGGAGGAAGGGGGCCATGCCGATCTGGTTCTGGTATACAGGTACAGCTGCATCTTCTCCGTTTATCCACACGAGAGACGGAGAGTATAGGAAGAGACGGCTGGAGCCAGCGTGCAGGCGGTGGCCAAGGGCGGCCGAGGATGCATGCTGCATTCGGTGGGTGGTCTCACACCCACACCCAGATCCACCGACGGTGAGCTCTCTACCTCCATCTTCCCTGTTGATGCACCCAGATCCACCCGACCGCAAATATGCCATTGGTGAGTAAGATACACGCACGGGCGGGGCTACCACATGCCCAGATCTAGGATTCACCATCTGCCGTCGATCCTGCTAATTCTCACAGATTACGCGACTCACCACTCTAACCCTCCTACTATGCGTTCTGTGTTTATTTATTTTGTTGTGTTTATACACATCTAATCAACAAGTGTGTTTGCAATTACAGCGGAAGCTCGGAATGGTCTGTTCCCAGTTGCATCTATCACTTATTGACGAAGTCCCTACTAAGCTATTTCCAGATTTTAGGTAAGTCGGATGATTCTACTCTAATGTTAACCGGATATGGCTAGCGGATCCAAACGCATATAGAAACCTGTGGGAAAAGAATTCAGTCACATAGAAAATTGATTCGTTTTTACTTAAAAAACAAGGTTATTTAAAAGACAAAGATGAAAAGGCTTGGCATCTCCCAAACGCGTAATTTCCTTCTTGGGAATATACTTCTGTCGACACTGCCAAGCTGTTTGCAATATTCAAAAGATGGTGAACAAGTCAGTATATATTACCGAAAATCGATTCTTTAACAGTGATGGATCATGATTTAACCCTAGTCCCACCACCACCACAGAGTGTGGCTTTATTGTAATCCAACCCTCATTTTATGACGTGTTTGGTCTGGAGAGTGTTATCATCCGGAATCAATTGATGCGGCACGAGGTGGTCCGGCAGTTTTCGGAGGAAATGAGGAATGGCCCCGTCCGTTGTTTTTGTGATGAAATTTTTTATGTAAATTATAAAACAAACAAAACATCATTACAATATCTTTAGTGATGTAATAAGTCACAACAAAAGTGGTTATTTATTAAAAAAGTTGAATAAGAAGAGAGGTCAAACACATTTTATATGAGTCAAAGAATTGCAAGTATTGTGGAACGGAGGGAGTACTACGTACTATGCTCGGATAGAGGATTGGATAATTTCGACAGTGCCATGATGCAAAACAAAAACGTCATTAATATAGATCGATACAGTCCACCAAAGCTAGTATTGGTAATGGATCGTGATCTAGCCCTAGCCCTAGGCTTTCAGGCAGCCCAACTCCAAATATTTTGGGAGTAACCGAGTAATTGCAAGAGGGTTGTTGCCTGGTTGGCTAGCTCGTGTCAGAGTTGAGCTAGCATTCGAATCCTTGTGTGCACAAACATGAAGCCATCTTATGGCCGGAGTTTCAACCCTATTTAGTTTTTTTTTAAATCAACGTGGGCGTGCCATTATAGCGGCTCGCCCGCCGTCGATTGCCGTGACTACTGCCGCTCCTTCCCTACCACCACTAAGAGCATGTTTTATGGTTTCGCCAGCAATAGGCGAAATAAACGCCAACATGGAGGAACATTAATTGTGGCTGCATGCAACAACATCACAAGCAGTCAATAAGTAGCAAGCGCACAAGGAGGGCAGCCAATAGGAGTTCTATGCGCGCCTCTCAGTGCCCGCTCCACACTCTCTCTCTCCTTTTCTCTCTCCTCCAACAGGAATTTTTTCTGACATGGCTATGCTCTCAGCCTGCCTAACTGTCTCTACAATACTTTCTCTAATCAGAATAGATCGAGAGATTAATCCCTATCCTACCGCTATCGACCTTGCCTACCACCGTTGGCCTCTGTCCTCCCATAATCTCAATTGGAGAATGAAGAGGCAAACCCCTTGCTCCCACCGGCGACTCTCTGTCCGCCTCGCATCTATCGCCCTTTTGGTGGTGCCCTGCAACCCTAGGCGAGACCATAGCAAAGGCCTATTTAACTGGAGCCGTGCATCCTCGCAATTCCCCGTGCCGCCTCCTCCTTCCCGACGTCTCTTCTTGCCACGACTATGTCCCATGGTTCCTCTCCTTCACGTCAGTGGCCGGAGCCAGCGGCGACCAACATCACCTGAGTGTCGTGCCGCGGAGTCAGGTCGTCGCTCCTGTTCTACATGTCGTGCTTCTACGCGTCTGTCTCAGTCAATCCGTCGTCCCCTAAGAACATCGTCCTGCAGCGTATACCTGTAGGTATGGCCAGCCAGCCTGATGTACCCACCGATAAGATAATTGACTCTATATCTTAACTAAATCTTCCAAAAATCAACTAGGACTCGATAAGGTAATTGATCAGGACGATGGTGGGATCAGTGACAGCGGTGGTGGACCGAATCGTTGACACCACCAGGTGGTAGTGCTCCTTCGGCTGGGATATTCTCCAAATGGCAAGTCATTTGCCCATATATGGGGTCGGCGAGGATGATTTTCTCATGCGTGCGGGTTGGCATGAGCTCAATGCACTATTGGAGGTTGTCGATGTAGTTGAAGATGTAGTAGAGGTAGTCACCCGTGGTTGGTCCAGCTCATGTGTCCCCGCGTGATGCAACAAGAAGAGGTCGTGGTACCACTGTTGTGAAGTTGAAGCGAACTCGCCTGTGGGGGGCGGACGAAGCTATGGATGTGGTTGTTGTCATCGGGGGCGAGGTAGGTGGGAAATCAACGCCAAATCGACGTCGTCGAGCGTGTTGGCGGAAATGTTGTCAGGTCAAGCATGGAGCCAAAGTTGAAAGTTCCAAAGTCGAATGCAACTGGTGTGAGGCGGTGATCATCGGAGTCTGGAAGAAGCCAGATGTCGACGCTTGCGATGCGAGCGAGTAGGTGGCCGAGGCTGTCAAAAGAAGACCACGATTCTTTGCTACTATGGGTCGTTCTTTATGTAACCATGGGTGGCCCAAGAGGATGTCCGTGGGCATCCCATTGTGTTGACCTCGTGTTGGTGGTGTGTGTGCCCAATGCCAACAACTCCATGTTGGCAGAACCTATGCAGCGTAGAACCTACAAAAGGTCAGGAAGAAATGTCGATGCTGATGGTAAGTAGAAGCGTCCGTCGAAGAAGATGAGGCCTTGGTCTGTGGACCAAGTCTGCGCGGCCCGACCCACCTTGATGGTCATAGCGATAGTGCAAAGCTCTCGTTGCTCCCGAATAACTTTGGCGCAAATGGGTGTAGATGATGTCGTCAAGGTCGTTGATGTAGTCTAGAGCGTATGGGGGGGGAGGTTGCGGCGCCCACGGTAGGCGTGGTCATCGTCATTGGCGCCTTCGGTAGGGGAAAAGACTTTGACTTTTGGGCCAACGCCTTGTTGGCCTCTGCCACGACCACTAGATGTCATCCATACGCCCGAGCGTGAGACATGGCAGTGTCCATGTTCTCCAGGTCCCGCAGCTCCATGTTCATCTTCAACGGCTCAAGGAATTTAGATGTTGACTTACCACCACTTGTCGATGGTGCCGACACATGCCACATCTTATTTGGAAGTCTTTGCGGATAGTCATCAATGGCGCATTTCTTCCTCGGTGAGGCTAGCTTGCCTAAGGGGTTGCGCCTGGTGGGGGTCCGAAGCATTCGTTGACAAAACGAGTGAAGTGCGCCCAATCCGTCAAATCGTTGTCCTTCAAAAGCCTCATGTACCACTGTTGTGCGGTACCTGTCAGATGGTAGGAAGCATCACGCTTGTTCTCCCACGGGGTCCTTTAGTCCCCTGAAGAACTGCCGCAACGGTTGAGCCGTGGGAGGGGGGGTCCGCCTTGCCGTCATACGTGGGAAAGCGAGCTTGTGGGGGCGAGGCTTTAGGCCTTGGAAGGCGGCTGGTGCACTCCCACAACCTGGATCTTTATCTTGGGCTCATTCTTGCAGAAGAGCTTGGCCTCCACCTTAGCGGCGATCTCTGGCATTGTTTGTGTCATCGACGAGTCGGCCTGCTCCTTGAGGAAGTCGCAGCTAGCTTTCTCCATCGCATGCCTGGTGGTGAAGATCTCGTTCTCGCGCTCAAGCTCCTTGGCCACGCCCGCCTCGACAGAGCTCCTTTCTCAAAGTCCGAGAGGTGTGCGTTGACATCAGTGATCTATGTGGTGACGACGTCGATCTTGGCGAGGACGTCCTTGGATAAGTCAACGGGGAGCATATGAAGCTCAGTTGCGTTCCCATTGCAGCGATGTGGGGATCGTGGTGGTCTCTAGATATCAGATGTCATGGGCGCGGCGTGGTGGAGGGCGGTGACAAGGGCAGGACGACGGTTTGGGCGGCGGTTAGTGCATGAGGAAGGGGCAGAGCGCTTGAGAGAGGAGATAGATAGGGAAAGAGCTTTCGCTCATCTATTACTTGATCTCATTGATTACATCTTCCAAGCATTTACTGATCCTCATGAGTTTCTTCCGTGGCGGCCGGCCGACCGTCTCGGTATTTTATGAACGGTGACGCACGGTGGCGGCAACCTAATTGCGTCGGGGATGAAGACACGGGGTTGAAATTGCGTGGAGAAAAACGGGGGTGGGCCATAAATTTAATATTTTGAAAGTCAAATATGAGATACTCTTGGAGATCAACTTTTTTTGGGAATATATCTAGTGCAAAGTGCAAACCAACATGTTCATGCAAACCATGCAAACTACTAATCAGGGTCATGTAATGTTGATCCAAGGGACACGGGGAGATTAGGTGATTTTATACTTAACTATCCACCCTTAATCACACTTTTTACAAATCCCCCCTTTCACCTCTCTTGTGTGCATCCCCGTTGTTGGTTTGCACTAGATATGTTTCCCTATTTTTTACCTCCACATACTAATTTGGGAGTTTGCAAATACCATATTTTTTGAAACAAAATATGGGGCACTCTTAGAGATGCTCTTAGGGATTTAATTTAGGGTCTCTTTGGATTGGAGGAATTTTAAAGGAATTTTGGAGGAATGTCAATCATGTGTTTTGCTGACGTCATGCACCGTTTGGAACAAAGGATGCGAGCTCCCCGTTCCTCTGGAAAGGTTTCCTTCACTCACCAAGACACAGGAATTTTAGAATCCACCTGAAACCAAAGTTTTCGTGGAAGCCCGAGGTTCTCGCGGCGCTTGCGCGACGTGGATGGTGTTGTCCGTGGTGTTGCGCTACGCCGCCCGCTTCCGCCAAGCAGCGCTGGATACGCAACTCCGCTCGCGCCTCGCGACATCGTCGGGCCGTGCCTCGCTGCACCGCCACCGTCAGATCGCGTCACCTGAGGCCAGCACTCCAGCCCCACATCTGACCGTGCTTCTGGAGGGGGAGAGAAGATAAAGTACTCACGGGAGAGAATGAGTGGATAAGAAAGAGCAGACGAAGCTGCTGCTCTTCTTTTGTTTGGTTCCATTCCACTCAATCATAGTATGCGTCCATGGACCAATGGGCCCACATGTAAGATGTATAAAAAATGGAAAAAGTCTATATCACTCCCTCAACTATGGAGGGTAAGAGGGGGTGTGGGTGTGGCTTGTGTCGATGTCCCAATCCGACCAAGCAAGGAGTTGAGTGGGCGCTACTTAGTTGTGCGGGTGGAATAGGGTACCCTCCAAAATTGTATGGTTTTTCTGGCCCGGTTTGCGGTCAAAAAGACCGGGAGACTGGGTTGGCACTTGCCTTTTTCTTTATTCGTCTAATAGAAATCGCGGCAAAGCTTTTGCCGTCCCTTCGAAAAAACTATAGAGGGTGAACTACATAACTCACTAACCTATAAAACGGTCTATAACACTCCCTGACCTTTCCAAAACCGGTCAAAACTACCCTAAAGCAGTTTTGAAAAATCATAGTAAATTACAGAAAAATCATAAAATAGAAAATCTAATTGTGTTGGACTCCAAATGAGTGATCTACACAATGAACACATAATATGGTATACTTTAATATATTTTTTTGTTGTAGCCTTAGATCTATGCTTTTCTTTATAACGGTAAAAAATGTACTAAAGTATATCATATTATATATATTCATTGTGTAGATACTCATTTGGAATCCAATACAATTGGATTTTCCATTTTATGATTTTTCTATGATTTATTATGATTTTTCAAAACTACTTTAAGGGTAATTTGACTATTTTTGAAAAGTTTAGGGGTGATATAGACCGTTTCATAGGTTGAGGGGCTTATGTAGTCCGCCACACATAGGTGAGAGTGTGATATAGACTTTTTCCTATAAAAAATGAACAACTAGCGGACTTTTATTAAGCATTATTAATGGTATTCTAACTAGCGACCCCACATGTTTTGTGATTCTTGTGTTATGAATTCCTGTATTCCAAACACCTCTTTCTAGTTATTTCTGTGTTTTCTTTTCCTCTGTTTTACTACGCTACATCAATTCTATTTTTGAGTTTTTTTTTTTCCTCTATTTTGCAATCGTTCCAAACAGACCCTTTCTTTTGAAGCTCTAAACGTTCGAAGGACACTGGAGGTTCCCCACCGCTACCCTAAACCCTAAACTTGCATCTGCCACCTGTAGCCCGCCAAGAGGTAACATCACAGTCACCGCCGTCACTCGCAGGAAGAAGAGAAGAGGATATGTGCTAAGGTGGCCTTGTCCAACCACACATTGACACGTGTCCATGCATTGAAATTTGACAGCGACGCACACTGTGACGAGGTGGGATTTTACATTTTAATAGGTACATTCTGATCCAGCTTAATCCGTTTAAGAGCCTGCTCCAATCTTAGCCCTATTTAGCTCAATGGGCCCGATCCTTTTAGGGCTCGTTCCAAGACTCACTGGGCTAGTACAGGCGTACAGCATCAATAAGGTCTGAGAAATCCCCAAATTTATCAGTCAAAAGTTTCTACTGTGGATAAATTAGCATTGCAAAAGTAGTTGCCAAGCAAAACATACAAAGTTTTCACTTAGTAGTCGCAGAGCAATTTAACTTGCAAGTTTACTCTGTTTCTGTTCAGCTATCCGTAGGAGCATTCTCTGCAAAGGCAAAGGTCTGGAGCAATTAAAATTAATCACACTGATGTTGATTGTAAACCTAAAACGTGTCACTAGGATGTGCAGAGAAATAGAGAAAATCGACTATAGCCTATAATAGTAATATGGGAAGCTAAATAAAAAATGGGTTTACAAAATTTCTAAAAGCATCTACCGTGGATAAATACATGTGCCAATGAAGCATGTACATAATATTCACAGTTAAGGAGAGAGCAACTAATGTCATTACCCAAGAAATAGGGCCCAGCAGGGACAGGCCCGCGAGGCCCGAGGGGCGCCGCGCGCCACCACACAGGCAAAGCGCGCCTGCCCGGCGCCGCCTCCGCCTCCTTCCTTCCGGATTTTTCGGCAACTAATTCAGTGATAAACAAGGAAATTATCTAGGATTATCTTAGACTTTTTGGTGTGTAAGGGAATATTCCATCTATAAGGAAGACCCTTATTAGGAAAATAAATAGGATATGCTTGTAAAAAGGTATTCTAATCTATAAGGAAATCTTTTAGAGAGATTTCTTGCGATACAAGTCCCACCGGCCGGGCTATAAAAGTAAGGGGTCTCGTAGTTTTTCGGGGTAAGAAGCAAATAAAGAAAATTTATCCCAATCTCTCCTCTCTCTCTCTCTCCCCCCGCCCCCCTCCTCCTCCTCCTCCCGCCGCCATCGCCGCCGCCCCGCCCCGGCCGCCCCGCCCCGCGCCGCCGCCCGGCGCGGCAGCGCGCCGCCGCCGTCGTGACTACCTCCACCCACATCTCACCGCTCGACGACCGCCGTTCTCGTGTCGGTTCGGTCCAATCTAGCCGGGTTCGACATCTAACCTATAGGCTACAACAGAGTTACTGTTAACCTATTTGTGCTAATCCGTCCAAAAAAAAAGACCATTTGTACTATACTGGCTGTGTAGTAACCCACAGGCCACAAAAACTTAGCAAACATCTGAATGAAAAAAAAAAAAAAAAGTAAAGGTTAGGCTAGATACAAATAGGGAAATGTCATAACGTAAGATCAGAAGAAAATAGACAAAATGGTAAATTGGTGGGATAATTATTGTTGAGGTGTATCATATGTTGTTGGGAGTAGGTATAGCACACATAAAGCAGTGCAGCCAACTTACTAAAAGGGAAACATGCTGATGCTTTGTAAATGGTCTCCTAGGTAGGTTAGAACAATGGTTACCAGAAACAAATAAGTTACTTGAAATGAGATTGACTCTAGCTGTGACACATGCTCAGACTGTATAGAACAATACTCAGTTGTTTTTACTGAATTAGATCCTAAATATCAAGTGCATTAAGGAATTGACGAGAAAATTCTACAGTTGATCAAACACATCGACAGTGATTGACAGCATGTACAAACATGAGGGGCACACCATTATTCCAAAGCTCTAGATCCTAATAATGTTACCACATCAAACTTTAATTTGCTTGTAGTCACAAAATATTTACAGTGGCATGTGTAGTGTGTGTTGGTGTTTATGTTTCTTTGTGGTTGTGTTGCATCTTTTTTCTTCTTCTTAATATAATGCTACACAGCTCTCCTTTCGAAAAAAAAAAATTAAAATAACTTACTAATAAATTAGTGTGTGCCCAATGTAAGTACATTCCACATCCTGCAGCTACAGGAGAGAACACAATTCACTGAATCGATAATCATCATGCTTTATACACAATGATTCAGGTTCCCTTGTGTTGTTTGCTACATCGGTCAAAAATGATCATGGACTGCATATGTTTAGCTTGAGTTTTTATGCAGGTATCCTCCCTATTAGGAAGTAAGATAGTTGTTTCACTGCACAACAATTTTCAAAGATATCAAAGAGGGTAGCTGTAGTTCTGCATCTAAAATTTTTACTCTTCAGTACTATAATAATTTCATAGTAGTTGAGTTTGATTCTCAAAATTCAAAAATAGGAACAATTGTCTAATAAATAAACCAGTTATGCATTACCAGAACTACTATGGGCCAAGTTCCTGGGAAATTAGGCATATAATAATTGTGATGGTTGTTTAAACGGTGTACCCAGTGTCGCAGGCTCCCGCACTGCGCAAGGTCTGGAGAGGGGTGATTAGCGCCAGACTTTACCTGCACACTGTGCAATGTGCGGAGGCTAGGGCTTGAACCCTGGACCTTCTGGTCAAAGGCGCTAAAGCACTACTGTTTGCACCAGGCCGCCCTCAATGGTGATGGTTGTTTCATTATAAAAATTACGATAGACAATTCAGTTTTTCTAGCAAAATTTTTATCCATATCTCGATTAAATATGCAGATGATTCTATACGGGATGGATGGTATTCTTCTTAAGGGGTGGATGCTATGGGCCATACAGATTGGTCTGATTTTCTTGTTACCATGGCGTTGTTCACAAGCCTCATGCTGTTATTGTAATGTGTCGTATCACGAGATTACATATGCATGTATATATTGTTTGCTGCAGGATTCATGCTGTCAGGTGATGACCATATTCAAGCTGGTCATCATGGATGTTCTTCTATATGGGGCCTGTGCGAGTGGATAAAAACTGCATCACTCTGGTATGCTTGTCATCCCTTACTTTTAGATTGGTATTTCTTTTTTTTTTTTTTGGAAAAGGGAACTTTTATTGCTTTCAAGTAATTACATCGAGTTGATACAATAACTTGAAAATTCCCGGCCTCTGCCCCACGCACACAGCCCTATAACGATTCGAACATCCACGCACTCTAATGACCGTCAATCCTAAGACTAGACCTCCACCCATGTGCACGGGAAAAAAACTCCTTGGCCACCCGCTTCAAGAACTGAGATGCCTCCACAAGCACCTCCCGGGAAGTAGGCCGTTGAAGGATAGCCCACGAACGAGCCAATGCGTGATCGAGTAGAGTACATGCAAAAAGAAGATCGTTTGTTTTCAAAAACAACTGAATTTACGCAAAGCCGACCAGCACCAACACAAAGGCCAGCGCCAACAAGGACAAGTGATTTGAACTCTTTTGGTATTCCATTTAGCCATCCCCCAAACATATTAGCTATACTACTCGGCTTCTTTAGTCCCCAAGCAGCAAAGACTGTTGTCCAGACCATTCTCGTGAAACGACATTCAAGAAACAAATGTTGTATCGACTCATTTTCATGGCAAAAGCAGCACTTTGTTTAGATCCTTGCCAGTTCTGTTTTGCTAGATTATCCTTGGTCGTGACAACTCCTCTCTGAGATACCAAAGAAAGATTTTAATTTTGAGAGGCATTTTTAATTTCCATGACCGCTTGTTGATATTGGTATTTCTTAACATGGACACTTCATCAGTTCTTCAGTTCTGGCTCAATGCCTCAATGTCACAATTTTTAGAAAACTAGATTCCCATCTCTTTTAACAGAGAATTAGAAGTTTAGAGCTAATGCAACATGTGTTTCTATGCTTTCATAATGAAAATAAATTCTTTTGATTTGCAACATATCTGGAATTCTGGATCATATGAAAGCCCCCAATAGCTGAAAAGTATTCGACTTTAATAAATTTAGTGGTCAAGATATTAAAACCACAAAGGAAAACATTTAGCATGTTTCTTACTACATGTGAAGCTAGTACCATAGAAGACATGGGAATTACTATTTTTTTGTTATCCCGTATTGGTACTCTTTTTTGTGGCATTCTCCATTATAACCTTGCTCTATTGGTTCTTGGGAAAGATTAGAAGAAAAGTTCCACGGACATTTTTTTGATGGAACTAGTGAGCGTAAACTGCCTACTTTGATATCGGTTAAGCAAGGGCGTGACGAGCCCATCCCAGTTGGCATCAGGGTAGGCTGTAAGGGAGTCGACGGTGCCGACACTGAGGTGAAGGTCACCAAAGAGGGATGCCTTGCTCATGAAGATCATGCAAGGTAGATGTGCTGCATAACGTAGGCTAAGTCCGACTATGTTAGGGTGAGGTTCATGGGAACACCTGTGAGGCTCTCGTACTCTGAGGGGCAACGTTGGTCAACGAAAGCTTGGTGTCACACCGGAGAAGGTCAACTATGTATTGTTTCGCTGCAAAAGGAACATGTCGTCACTGCCGTGAGTTACCGAGATGCCACGGAAGTGTTGTAAGTCGCCGAGGTGATCTTATTGACGTACAAAAGCAGGCAGACGCCATGTTCACCATCTTTGAAAACAAAGAGAGATACATCGGAATTGGGAAGCGTTGAAGCCGATGTTGTGGATGTATGTGGCAAAGCATGGTTCCAGTCGAGTGGAGACTGCTTGAGACCATACAAGAATGTCTGCAAGAGACAGTCAAGGTAAGGTCAACAACAGTGGGGTCGACGATGGTGGAAATACATTTTCCTTGTGACAATTAAGGAAGGCATTGTTCACATCCATTTGCGCAAGGTGGCGATGATGATGACAGTCTGATTTGTCGTCGGTTTGACAACCAGACTGAATGTCTCATCTAGTCAATGCTAGCCTACTAGGAGAAGCCCGACATCAATCAATGGTCCTTGTGTCGTCGGAGTGGAACTTCATTTTTGATAACACCATCGGAGTGGAACATGTGCTTGTACAAGCACTTGCCTTGTCACGACATTAGCACTCGATAGGCAAGCCATGAACCGCCAGGTGTTGTCAACGAGGGCCTCATACTCCTCTGTCATCACAACACTCCAGTTAGGGTCTTCAAGCGCGTTGTGATAGTTCACAAGGAGTGGTGAGGCCATCGTGGTAGAGAGGTTGAAGCGATTAACGCGGCGGAGGCTACCTGACTAGAGGCAGTCATCGGCCTTGAGGGCGGTGGCGGTGTTGGAGGACCCCCGTTGTCGCCGAAGATGGTATGGGCCAACGAAGGTGATGAAGGTAACGAGGGCGTCTGTCACTACTGGTAGACAACACACAAGCATCATTCGATTGCAGGCTAGCTGCCTACAAGAGGAGCGCCTACAACACTAGAAGAGGGGTCACCCATGGCTGGCCGAGTGGGTGCCATTGTAGGTTGGGTACTGGGTGCCGACTGTAGCAAGCAGTGGGAGGCATAGGAGTCAATCAGGGTATATATCGAATCGGCCGGTCAACACTAGGGGACAAGACCATGGACGTCCGGCTACCTGACCTAGCTAGAAGAGGGGAAGTGAGGGGCTGAGTGGCCACTCTATGCCTCATGGTGGAGTTGTCGATGCCAAGGTAAGTCCATGCATAAGAAAATCTAGTGATCATGTCAAAATATCATGGCAGGGAAGTTGCGGAAGGGGCTGAGGCAAATAGAAACACAAACTCAACAAATAAGAGATGGCATGAGATGATAATGCGGTGGCTAGACATGTCCATGCAACAATACCCTTAGGAGAGGAGGATACCCAAGAAACACGCACGAGGAAAGAGTTTGTGTGGCGTCGTGGTCCTAAGGCTCGGATAACCCAGGCAACCAAACACATGAAGAGATGGTTAAGCACATATGTGGAAGCAGCTAGGGCTTCAGCCCAATAGTTTTTTTTTTTTAAAGCGTACACATTGCACGTATTTCATTAAGAGGAATTAGAGTCTTACACGTTGTACACTTTAGCCAACAAAATTGGCCGCCACACACAAATAAACACTTACAAAGATCATCGGCTTGAACGGCGCTACGGGATCGGTGTACTGTAAAGGTAAACTAATGTGCGACCGGATGAAGAAGAACAACTACTACTAAGCCAACTGAACCGCCACGAGGAGGGACGCAAGGTCCCTGTAGCCCGCAGCCGTCCAAGCCACCGCCTCGTCCTTGATGATGTGAAAGAGTTGGGCCGGCGACTTTAGCATGTTGTCGAATGTCCTTCGGTTCCTTTCTTTCCACACTTCCCATGTCACCTAGAGGACAAGAGAGTTGAATCCCTTCCTGAAAGGCTTCGGCACTTGGCACCTGGACGCTAGCCACCACACGACCAAGGTGTCGTCCGACGAAGGGCACATGTGATCCAGCTGAGCGAGTCGAAGGAGACGGTGCCATACCTCCTTGGTGTAGACACAGGCAGCGAGAAGGTGGTCGGCGGTCTCGGGCAGCTGCGAGCACAAGGCGCAGTCCGCCATCTACTGCAGCCCATGGCGCATCTATCTCTCCGCTGTCCACAACCGCCCATGCAGGCCCAACCAGAAAAAGAACTTCACCTTAGGTGGCGCCCTGACACGCCATAGCTCCTTGGCCCCCAATAGCTTGGTGGACCCGATGAAGAAGACCTTGTAGGCGGATGTCATGGTGTACTGACTCGAGGCCGTCCATCTCCACACAAACCGGTCTGGCACCCGAGGCTGTAACACGACGCCCTACACCTTGTCCCACAACTCAGCGTACTTGACTAGAGCGGCCATGTTGTATGCTGAGGTGACATCCTCTGGTCCTCGTGTATGGAGTCCCTCATGGTGTGCTTCCTTCTTCTGCCCCCACCGCCTGGAAGAGGTTTGGTGCCGTCTTGCAAATGGCTCCATCAGGGAGCCAAGCGTCCATCCAGAACAACACACGTGTGCTATCTCCAATGATCACCGACACTGTCGGCGTTCTGAGAACCGGGGTGTCCCAACCCACCGACTAGTGAAATTGGTTGCGCGCCTCTGGTCCTAGGTGGCTATGCAAGAAGAACAAGGGAAATAAAATAAAGGGTGACACAGGAGGTTTATCCTGGTTCAGGCACGGGTGGCCTACATCCAGCAGTGATGGTCTCCTCATATTATCCTGCACCGAGTGCTCATAGTAGGGGAATACAAGCAAGTGAGAGAGGAGGCATGCTACAAGTCTCTTAAGAGCTGGGGTAGAAGAACAACAGTAGGTGGGTGCTTCTATCCTAAGGACAGAGAAAGGGATGGCACCCTTCCCTTCCTAATTTGCATGAGTGTGTGGGGAGTGAATGCTCTTCTAGGAGAATTCCCCTGGATCCCTAGGAAGAAGCCGCCTGTAAGGGGAAGAGAGAGAGAGAGAGAGATCCCGAGCCTATATCTCTAGAGTTGGGCTCCCCCTTTTATAACTAAAGGGAGAAGACCCATTATACAGTGGTGTTGACTTTGACGCCGGGGCGTGCTAGTGCATGTTGGTATGTCACCGGCCTACACGCCTTGGCAGGAGGGGTCATGATGGCTTCTTGTCCTGTAGCGGTTGTCCAGACCTGCTTGGTGGGCTCCCGAGACTTGCACTCCCGCTCCTTGTGGGCCGCCGAGGTCACCCGGCCGTCCAAGACCTGCAACAGGGCCATGGATGGCGCTGGGAATCGTCCTTTACGGTCGTCACTTCGGGCCCTTGATGGGATGCGTCGTGGTGTGGCAGGCCTGCCACTGTCGTGATGCTAACAACTTTAATGGGCCCCGTGCGTGACGGTGCCGCCCCGACGGCCGAGCCGGTCAAGTCGATGTGACCCGAGAGGGCGATGTCGCCCAGCGACGGGATTCGCGGGCCTGTCAGCGCACCAGCTTGCTCGACTTGGACGCGGTTTTCCCTTGCCCCCCTCGGCCCGTGACCGGTGCCCGAGGCTTATGCTCCTTTCCTTCCAAGCGAAGGAATGGGATGGAGGCTCGAAGGCCTTTGCTTTCGAGTTGTGTTCGTCCGGCTCCGGCGAGGCGGAGTGTCCTCCGAGACTTTGCCGCAGCTGGCGACCCAAAGGGGTCGGGGGTCCACCGACCCCCGGCCCGCCCTCGCCATACATACTTACTTGTAATGACATTATGAAAATTGTTAAAAAAACAAAAAAACACATGTTTGTACATAAAATTAATTTCGGTGCACCCCCAATGCTCAAAAGCTAGGTCTGCCACTGCTTTGCCGAGCTGTTGTTGGGGACTCCCCTCCCCTCGTCCCGGGCCCCTAGCGTGGCCCATGAGGTGGGTTAGCTTCCCGGGCCTTTGTTGTAGGCTGACGTGGCCTCGTCTTGCCGCGAACATCCTATCCATTTTGCAGGAGCGCGCACGGTGCATCCGGGCAGGTACGACGGGTCCACTCCCACAACAGTCTTAGCGCATAGCCGAGGATGATGAGGTTTGGCAGTCCAAGTCTGCCACGGTCTCGGCGAGAGCACACTATCGGCCACGACACTTGCCCGAGGCCACCGTGTCTGTTCTGGCCCAGAGGAATGCCCTGCGTCGCCTGTCGATCTATTTGATCACCCATCGGGAGAGGGCGTAGCAGATGGACACATGGACCGGAATCGTCGACAATGTGCTCTGAATGAGTTCCTTCCTCCCAGCTTGGTTGAGAATCCCCGCCTTCCAGGTTGGGATCTTCGCGGCGACGACAACGACAACGGCTTGCTCGTGCTCTCGGCCGAGCCTAGACACCGATAGCGGTGCCCCTAGGTACTTGGTGGGGAAGTTCTGCAGCCAACAAAGGAACACTTGCAAGATGTCGTTCACCTAGTCGTCGGAGCACCTGATAGGAGTGATAGAGCACTTGGCCAGATTGGTCGTTAGCCCCAACGCACCCGTGAAGAGCTCGAGGATGCCATTGATGCACACAAAGTCGAGGGTGATAGGCTAGACGAAGATCACAAGGTCATCCGCGTAGATGGAAGCTCGGTGCTTGATGGTGCCGTCGGGAAGTGGGGTGAGCTGATGTCCGCGGTCCACCTGCGCAAGTAGTGCGTTAAGCACTTCCATGGTGATGACGAACAATAGAGGCGAAAGGGGGTCCACCTGCCTGAGACCGCGGGCATGGTAGATGCTGCGGCCCCACCTCCCGTCCACTGTCACCTTCGTGCTCGTGGAGTAAAGCATGGCTGAAACCCAGTCTCTCCAAGGGCATGGGAATCTGGCGTGCTCCAGCAAGAACGACCAGGACACCGAGTCAAATGCCTTTGCGAGGTCCACCTTGAGTAGGATCACTAGCTTCTTGCGGATGTGCAGCCATCTGCAAATGGAGTGCAATGTCTTGAAGTTTTCGTGGATGCGACGGCCCCTGATGAACGTAGTCTGGTTGGGATGGACGAGCTCATTTATCCTCGGCGCCAGCCTAAGTGCGAGGCACTTGGCAAAGAGCTTCCCGATTGAGTGAATCAGGCTGATCGGACGGTAGTCTCCCCCGGCCGTGGGGCAGTGGACCTTCTGTAGTAGCACCATTGCCGCTTCATTGAGGTGGTGAAAATCTCGGAAATCCTGGTCCCACCATGCATGGAAAGTGCGCAGTATGTCCTGGCCGACCACCGGCCAGGCTGCCTTGTACAAGGCGGCGGTGGCCTGATGCGCGTCCGGAGGGCGTCTCGGAGACCGCCCTGGCAATCTTCTCGAGGGTGAACTGTGCCGCCTGTTCAGTGAGGTCAAGGCGCGGCAGGCTGAGAATGTCAAGGTTGATGCGGTGCAGGGGGAGGAACGAGGTGCCAAGGAGCGAGTTGTAGAAGTCATAGACGATGTCCGCCTTGGCCTCCTCGGCTGTGAAGGTCTGCCCTGCATGCTAGATTGCAAGGAGGTAGTTTTTGCGGCGACGGTGGCAGGCCTGCAAGTGGAAGTATCGGATGCACGCATCTCCTTCTCGCAGATGCCTTATCCGCGCATGTTGCCTGTCCGTGAGAATTATGCAAGACCTAACACGTGCGCCTTGAGGTCACGGTGAAGGCTTGCTCCCCAGCAGACCTAACACGTGCGCCTTGAGGTCATGGTGCAAGGTTCTCTCCCCAGCAGACAACTGCCTTGAGTCCTGCGCAAGCCCAATAGGTTAGAGGCATGGAATATTAGGGTTTCACCTTGATGTTTTATGGCAAAGTGTGTGGGCACGAGAGGCGCGGAGCAATGCCATGACTAGATAGGAAGAATGTGGTGCTATTTTTTATACAATCAGTGTCATTATTGGCCTAGAAGCACTTGGGTTCTTTTTAGGGGGACGCACTGGCGCCGGCAACGGGCACGATTGCAGTGGCATGATGATTTATGGGATCAGCTGACCCTAGTCAGGACAACATCTAGAGACGTTATCTTTGCAGTTCTTTGGTTCCAATGGATGGTTGTCAACTAAGCATATTGGTCATGTTTAGTCAAAACTTTAACTTCGTTTTGGTTCTCCATGTGTTTGGTTGTAAGCTGATTTATTTACAGTCCGTTGTGTAAGTATGGGCGGATCTTTGTAATAATTGGCATGATTCTATCAGTTGATAGATGAAACCAGATATAAAGTATCCATTATCTAAAAAAAGGGAAGATCGATGACGAGCGGAGCAGTGGCAATCGAGGAGTGCGCAACTGAGGAGGTGTCGTGCATGCGGCCCTGGAAGGGTGGCGATCGAGGAGGAGCACATGGCTGATGAGGGCGGCATTACGGTTAGGGTTTGGTAGGTGGGGAGAAAGAACCTATGCCTGGACTCTTGATACCATGTAAAATAAGCTAGGACAACGACATGAGGGAATACAACACATTAAAGGTCATTGGTTGGGGGCTCCCACCGAGGGTTCAAATGCTGGGTGTGACACTTTATCCTGGATTTATTCCAGGATCTTCTGGCGCTATGCATTAAGTGGTAGTCCACGTCCCGTCGACGAATGAGCCGCTGTGGTGACTTCGTGAACTTCAAGATTTGTCGGCTCAGTCATTCGAAAGTGCTCGTAAGTGTAGGTTTGTGTACGTGTGTTCATAGGGGTAAGTGTGCGTACGTGTTAAGCGTCTACGTTGTACCGTGTAATCTCAAAAAATATAATGTGGCTATATGATAATCCTAATAGTATTCATGGATGTACATGTTGTCTAAAAACATGTGAAACCAAACCCTAACCCTAAACACTTATGACATTCATACACATTCAGAATGATAGAAAAAAAAAATTGGGAAAGGAAGTATGCCTTACGACATTGTTTGAGATGTCAGATGAGGAGTCTCAATCTTTTTTTTTTTTAAGTAAGAGAATGTCTCGAAAGCATAGGACTATATTTTTTGAACCTCTCGGCTGGTTGGTGCCACTACTCGATGACCAACTACCGTACCCACTAGTGGTGCATTATTAGAAAGAACGATAGAAGGAAATGACTCCTCATAGTGAATTTAGGGCAAACAAAGAAAAAACATAGGATTTGGATTCCATAGGATTAAAGTATTGCAGCAGCCTTTGGTTTACAGGAATTGCTCGTAGGAATTGTAAATGATACTTTCATTCCCTTCGATTCTATAGGAACGAAAATGTAATCCACTCGGACCTCATAGAAAAATTCCTATGCAGTGATTTGTTGACACATAAAGTGACCTCCATTTGCTGCCGCACACACAAAATGAAGCGTTTTACACTTTGGTTCTTGACAAATTTGCTAATGGACGCTCTACCTAATAAAATACTTAATTTTATCTTTCGAAGAGAGAAAAGCGAGGTGAAATGTCCATTTTGCTCCTGCCTCTCTCTTCTACCTCACTCTCAGTAGTAGTGGTTTCCTCCCTACTCCTGCTGCATCTAGGCGCACAGGGGCGAGGCAACGCTATGGCTAGCCTCTTGCATGCTCGCCGGCCACACCTTGCGCACGCCCAGCTCGGTGATCATCGCCTTAGCTTCACTCCCTCGGTCAGCAACGGCCGACTCTCCTAGATAAAAAGCAATGAGGGCCCGTGGATAGAGGTAATGAGGCAGTTGGAGCCATGGTGGCAGTGGAGCACGGAGCCTAACATGACGAAGTACCTCGCTTGTCCCGGCACTATGGTGCGCCTCACTCACCCCGCATGCGGCATCAGACCTCGTGGCGAACTGGGCGGCGTTGCTCATGTTTTGGTGAAATGTCCATTGTGCCCCTGCCTCTCTCTTCTACCTCACTCTCAGTAGTAGTGGTTTCCTCCCTATTCCTGCTGCATCTAGGCGCACATGGGCGAGGCGGTGCTATGGATAGCCTCTTGCATGCTCACCGGCCACACCTTGCGCATGCCCAGCTCAGTGACCATCGCCTTACCTTCACTCCCTTGCTCGGCAACTGCCGACTCTCCTAGATAAAAAGCAATGAGGTTCCTTGGTGAGATAGGAGTCAATTTTGCCATAGATTTATGGGACCAGCTTGTATCTAATAGTGGGAGTGGAATAGAATATACAAACAACAACAAAGTCTTTTCTCTCAGGCTAGTTTGGGTAGCCTAGAGATGAAAACCACATGAAATAAGGATAAGAGAAACACAAAAGGGCACAAGATAGAAGGTAGTGTTAGGGGTAAACATAAAAAGAAACAAAGGTCACAGTTTAGGCATGTTGATTGCTAGTCTTCACACACTTCTATCTATAACTAATTCCTTGGATATATCAACTCCTTAAGGTCTCTCTTGACCGTCTCATACCAACTCAGTTTAAGTCGACCTCTACCTCTCTACTTTACATTATTGACCCACTTTACAACCCCACTACACGGTGGCACAACAGGAGGCCTCCGTTGGACATGTCCAAACCATTTCAGCTGATATGGAGTCAATTTTTTCTCAATTGGTGCCACCCTAACCCAATCCTAAATATTTTCGTTCTAGACTCTATCCCTTATTCTATGCCCACAAAACCAACACAACATACACAATTTTGCTACACTCAATTGCTTGACATGTCTCCTTTTTATAGACCAGCAATCAACACCATGTAACATCGTTGGGCGAATTGTCATCCTATAGAATAGAGGACGCTAGAAGCTTGACGCCGTTTCAACCAACCGGTTGAAATTCTATGCCTAACATCTTCATCAATGTCGCCATCCTTTTGTAGCATCGGCCCTAAATACCAAAAAGTATCTTTCTTGGCCATCACTTGTCTATCGAGGCTAATGTCCCCACCATCATGCTTAGTCGCGCTAAAATCGCACATCATGTACTCTGTCTTGGCCCTGCTAAGTCTGAACCCTTTTGACTCTAATGTGTGCCAACAAAGCTCTAACTTTCCATTAACCCCTAGCACCACATCATCGGCATAGAGCGTACACTAAGAGATATCACCTTGTATGTCCCTTATCACCTCAGCCATCACCAAATCAAATAAATAAGGGATCAATGTTGACCCCTAATGTAGTCCTATTTTAAAATTGGAAAGTCATTCGTATTGCTATCACATGTTTGAACGGTCGTCATCGCATCCTTTTACATATGTATTAGTTGAGAATTTGTGTTTTCCTAAGACCCACCACATGACGTTTCTCGGTACTTTATCATACGCCTTCTCGAGGCCAATAAAGACCATGTGCAAGTCCTCCTTATGCTCCCTAATCTCTACATCAACTGTCGTACAAAGAAAATCACCTCGTCGACCTTTTAGGCATGAAGCAAAACTAATTTTGGGTCACACTTGTCAATCCTCTTGGACTATGCTCTATAACCCTCTCCTAGAGCTTCATCGTATGGAACAGAATATAAATTAGATTGATTAATAAAGCATGCACTATTTGCTCCTAAAAATCCTGTAAGGTTCTTATATTTCTCCTTTTCCTATCCAACGTTTAACTATGAAAAAATCCTATGTTTTTGATCCAACGTTTGTGTAACAGCGTGAGCCCCGCCGCCAGCGCTATCTGGTTGCCTTTTCGAGGTGCTATCTGGTTGCCTTTTCAAATCCAAGTAAATTAGGAAAAAGTTTTTTTAGGGGAGGAAAGAGGGGAGGAAAGAGTCTGTTAGAGTTTGTGTTGGTTAGGAAAGGGGAATCCAAATCTTATAAAGATCTCCAATGTTGCTTAGGAGAAGTCAACTGGGGATTGCAATTCAAGAAAGAAGAATCTACATCTCTAACCTTGAGCTCTCCAGCATCACCGCCTCCTCTCCTCCCTCCCTCGCGCACATGCCGTCGCCCCCCCCACGCCTGCCCTAGCGCAGCCGCCCAATTGCCGCACAGGGGCGGATCCAGGGGGCTGCCCGGGCTACAGCCCCCTAGGAGCTTGATTTTACCCTATAAGTAGCATAGGTTAGCCTTAAATCATCATTAAGTCACCTGATTTTTGTTAACTGTCCACTAATTAGTCCTCCCCGAGAGCCAATCCTGCCTCCGCCCCTGCTGCCTCACGCAGCCCACGCCGCCGATGTGCCCCTTGGGCACGCCTTTTACATATATTCTATGATTTATATGATGATACCTATTCAGCAACATTAATTAATATTAACATTCTTCGTAGAGATTGGGTTACACTTGAGATTTATCAAGTTATAAAAATCTTTTTTTTTGAGTGAGGGAGTATAGTTTTAATATATTCTATGCTTCGTGTAATGATAGCTATCCAGCTTTAATATTCTTTTGTAGAAATTTGGTCAAAACTTGAGATTATTGAGTTAAAAACAGTTTTTTTAGAGATTGGGTTACACTTGAGATTTATCGAGTTATAAAAATGACTTCTTTTTTGAGTGAGGGAGTATAGTTTTAATATATTCTATGCTTCGTGTAATGATAGTTATCCAGCTTTAATATTCTTTTGTAGAAATTTGGTCAAAACTTGAGATTATTGAGTTAAAAACAATTTTTTTAGAGATTGGGTTACACTTGAGATTTATCGAGTTATAAAAATGACTTCTTTTTTTTGAGTGAGGGAGTATAGTTTTAATATATTCTATGCTTCGTGTAATGATAGTTATCCAACTTTAATATTCTTTTGTAGAAATTTGGTCAAAACTTTAGATTATATTTAGTTAAAAAAACAGTTGTTTTTAGGGAGGGAGTATATATCGAGGATTTTGGCACATCTCAGAGATACGAGAATACATGGATTGGAGGGGCGCGATGGTCTCAAACCAGGCCCAAAAGCCCAGAGCCATATCACACGTTCATCTCTAAAACCCCACTAGCCGCAGCAGTACGGCCTCACCCCGTCCGCCGGCACCTCCCGTTCGCCTAACCCTAGCCGCCGTTCCGCAGCTCTCCTCCTCGCCTCGCTTCTCCCATTGTTCCGGTTCGTCCCTGCCATTGCCAGGTATTTTTCTTCAGATTTAGCTTTCCCCTTATTAGTATTCTCTTAGTAAATTGCTGGGTAGCAGCCAGAAGATAGCATTCACTTTAGATTTAGCATTAGAACTGAGAGGATGAAATGGACAGCTAGACTGTGCTGCACTGCAGGTGCTAAGCACTTGAGTGAGATCATTCCCGACCCTTTTGACCTTGGTTAGGTTTGCTTGGGTTGTTTTCTGGCTGACGTGTTAACTTTTGATCCCTTTGAAATCGTGCTGGTAGAACTTCAATATAGCTTTCTTTAGTATTCCCTTAGTAATGAATAGGGGATTGCCCTGTGAATTTTTTTTTTCCGAATCCGGATTCCCCTCCCTCTTCTCTGTCTAAAAAAGGTTGTTTTCCTCCTATTTAACAGAGGGATCATGCCTGAAACTGAGCGTGGTACTCGGTCCGCACATGATGCTCAAGCATGGAAATGTGGTGTTTGTGGGACTCTCAATCATCCAAAGCAGTGTCTCATCTTCGATATTCCAAAATTCAAGTGTTCTGGAATTGGATGTCACGAAGAGGTGCACCTTGCAGTTTGATGATGAATCTGATTCTGAGTTTTTTTAGTTTATCTTGTTTATTTTTAACATGTTCCTCTATGTGTACCTTGCAGTTTGATGGCGAATTTGATTTCTGTCTTGGTGATGTCAGAGTTAATGGCAAATTGTTGGTGCAGAATGTTATAGCTCAAGTCAGCGGTGTGTGTCTTATGTAGTTTGTTTTTTCCATAAAGAAAATGTTCTTCCCTTCATTTGCAAATTTTGTTTGCAGACACATGCTTAACTGCTGGTATCTGCCACACACTCCACATGATGCATGTCATGGATTCAGTTGTCAAGGACCAGGAGATTGATGATGACAACATGGGTCTCCAACCTGATGCTCTCTCAGAGCAATACGATGCTAAATTTCCATCAAGAGATGCTATTCCTAGAAGCTATCGATACACCCATCAACTTGTCAACACAGCACTCATGCTGAAAAATGAAGGAGTAAAGCTAAAGGTATGAACTGATTACATCACTAATTTCTGTCGTAATGCGATTGAACTTTTAATTCAATCTTGACCTTTGTCCTCTTTTCATGTGTAGGATGGTAAGTTCTACAAAATAGGAGATGTCCGTGTCATACCTGGAGATAATTTTGAAGCCATCTGTGAAGTCCTTGCAGAGGGGAATCCGCTTATGACCAGCTTTCACCCTGGGACAGGCTTTTTGATGGGCCTAGAGTACTGTCAAGTGTACAGAGCTCCACTTCTTACAGAGGTTAAGATGGAACAAGAGGTACATCATGAAAGTGTGGATTCACACATGGTCGTATTGATTGGTGCCTTTTCTGTTGCTGGTATTCGGGGTTTCTATTTTCTGAATTCCTATGGTGAAGCATTCTGCACACGGATCATTACTGAAGAACCACAAGAAGGGTGCCATCCACCTGTATCTGGTGGGATTGGTAAGGTTCAAGAAAAGTTCAACTATATGAGTGCTATACTATTTATTCGAGAGGGTGAAGATGTTGGAGTTGGAGGTGAATTTGAGCAACTCGGCGAGGAGGCTGATCCTAACACAGTGTCAATGGCAAATATCAACCTGCTTTATGGTGATCTTATTACAAGATTGTTGGCCAGTGAGGAAGATGAAGGTTTGCTGCAATTCCTTTCCCTTGTATATATATATATATATATATTTTTTTTTTGTTTTGGTACGATAATTATATGCTGTAGCCTTTGATTTCTAGTTGTTTGTCTACGTTCACTTTATTATCTCAAAAAGGTCCATTGTTGCATTAGAGAGACACCATTTTAGCAGCATTTAGGTAGTCTTATAAAGTGAGTGCTCTTTAGGGCCAAAATGAGAGTTAGTTGTTTAACTGTACACAGATACATACAGTACTGTCCTCTCAGTTTTTTAAGGAAGAGCATAACTCAGGGGCTCAAAACCAACCATTCCATGCTGAACAGCTGGTTTACCAGGCTTGGTCTTAGTTCCTGCAGGCAATGGCGACTGAATAGCTGGTTCCATAAATTTTAGTGAAAACACATGTCGGATATCTTCATCTACCTGATCGTAGAAGGGGGCAGTGTGCTGAGTGCGGCAAGCCACACTTGGCTGACCTGTCCACTATCTAGCACCTGTAGAAATGACTACCAAAGGTTGTTAGTGAAGCAGAAGGATCTGGTGTGCCATGTGTTTTGACGGTGTATGTTCATGTGCTCTAGGAGTCTCATGTACGGAAAAATTAAGTTGTGCTATACTTCAGACTTTGATTGTGCTCAAGGCATTGACCAGGAGATGTATTCTAATAAAAGTAGCCAACATGTTAGCTGGCATAGAAAATGTGCCAATTTGTTCTTATGATGCTTGTGCACGGATTCGTGTCTGACTTTATAGATTACATCCTGCAGTGCTCGAAAGGGCTAATGAGGAAATGGCACGGATGGAAGTGGAAGAGCAGCGGATGAAAGAGCAAGAGGAAGAGCAAGAGCGGCAGGCACAACAACTGAGGCAGCTGGGGCTGTGACAAAGGACCGTGGCTAGTGGCTGGCAAGATGAATAGGAGAAGAGGCATACGTGATCGACCTGGTACATTTTTGGGGGCTGCAAGCATCGTTTTGTAGTATATTTACTGAAGATGTATTGGCCTGCTAGCACTTTGCTTAACGTGGACCTAGTGGTTGATTTCGCTTGCGAAGACATTGTACCAAGACAAGTATGTCATGTTGCCCATGTACTCCTATCCTTGTATAATCCTATTTAGGTCTTGTTGGATACCCATAAATCCTACTGAATCCATGTGTGTTGGAGTGGTTTGGTGTCACACCAAATCCAAACAAGGCTTTATATATGCTTTTTTGTGTAACCATTATTGCAAGATGTTTACAGCATGCGAAAGTCTGCTAGCACCTGTTCCTGCCCAGTGTATGCCCATAAAAAGAAGCCATGTTGCTCAAACCGGAGTCCATGGAGATGATAACCGGACTTGGAACTTGGCTGTTTCTGAACGAAGATTCACATGCTCGACTGGATTGAAAAAATTATTGTTCCTGCTACCGAAGTAACATTCAGTAACACGTACTTGCAACCTTGGGTAGACGCCTCACCACCGTCATCAATATTATTATTATTATATATACATACATGCACAAAGCACACACCAGGAGGAAGTTGTCCGGTATGTCGCGAAACGGAGAAGGCTTAATTCAGCCTTCGGCCACGAGCCACCCTCCAAGATTGTACAAAAACCTCGCTCTCTGAGACATGCTACGCTCCAAAAGCTCCACAGTAGGGTTCAGCGCTTCAGGCCATACGTCAAGGTAAAAATTATGTTTCATGTTTACAGATGTATCAAATCAGATCATTCGCTTCTGAAAATGATCCCAAGGCACACTATCACCGTCAGTCAACCACACATATAAGAGGCTTATCATGAATGAACCTTCAACATTAAGCGTGCAAAGGGCAACATGCCATGTTTACAATCACAGCGTCAAACCCCTCGGGTAAATTCATCAGAGGCTTTTGAATAACCGGTTTATTTGAGTTCAAGAGGCATTCCTCATAAAACGTGATTGAGCAAAAAAGAAAGAGAATCAAAAGACACTACATGAAGCATTCCAAAGTATGCTCGGAACACTTCACATAGCATTATCACTAAGCACAAGTTTTCACAAAAAAGAAGGCAGAAGCAAGGTGCCCGCACTTCATGCTAGTTGGAAGGTCCTTCAGTACTCCTTGACAAAGTTTTTGCACCACAGTTGAGATGGGATTGGCCGGACTGGATGATGCGGGCGTTGCTGCATAAAAGTATTACATTTGTTAGCACTGTGATTTCCACAATCTATTTCAAAACAAAATGATGAACACATTAAGTCTGAACCATATAGCACAAACAACAGTTCCTTCTTGTATTATATCCGTAGATGATCTCAGTCAAGCAGATATTCAGTTTAGCATGCATTCATGTTGCTAGTCCACTTTACTTAAAACTAATAATGTGAAATTTTCAGATTGTTCTAAAAGAGAGAATAATTATACATTTATCGTAATTGAAAAGGAAATGATTTTGCACAAATGCAGCACATTTTTCAGAGTGACCCTTGCTCAGTCTATCACGCTCCCATTATGCCATTCAAGACATGGGTGAAGTTTCCAACATAAAACAATGACAAACCAAATGCTTCATAATTATAACTGTTCACCTAGCTTCAGTCACACTATTTGCAACTTCACGTATCCTAAGTAGTAGGACAAATCCATGTTTCAGCTTATCATTTGCTCAGAACAGAAAATGCACATTCCAACATTGGTTATTTCCATTCTCTGTGAAAGATACCATAACACATAACAAACCTATCATGCATATGTAGAACTCTTTTCAGAAATAAGATTATGTGCTTTGCTTGCACTAGCCACTAGGTTATGTACATGTGCAACGAGAGCCACCTTCATGCCTATTACAAATAGTATAAAATCCTTTTGGACCTTAGAAAGCACAAATGCTCCATTTAACTTCCTCGTGAATGCTTTTTTTCACAAAATGTATAAATGAATTGATTGACTTGTAATGATGTTTACATGACGTTCTGCTAATTTTTCCAGTGTTCTAAAAGCATGGGCGCTAGGTGGGCAGCAGGATGGCGTCCAGTAGAGACAGGTGAGAGAGGGTCAGCCATGAACTTATGCAAATTGCAAGAGGCGCAGTACAAGATGGTTAGCTCCCATATTGTACGTATGTCTTACATTCTGATTGTTCATTACGTAGAACACTGGAACCAGGACAACCTATATGCTTTCCCTGAGAAATAATTTTGCATGAAATAGCACCCACCAGCTTAGGTACACAAGTGACCACTGGAAACCTCAAATTGCAGCATCTCACTCCCCTGTCTCCTCCATCATCCACTATACTCATTAGCTACTCCCTCTGTTCATTTATCTCCATTTAAGCAATTTATTTTCTAAAACTCTCCCTCGTATTAGACTGGGACCACAGGTTTGGCTCGTCCTCAAGCACTTGTGACTCTTCGTACCCGCTGCGGATTTGTTGCTTCGGTCATTCTCCCGTCGTTTCAAATCTCTCTCCATCCCTTCCTATCAGGACTCCGTAAGAAATAAGCAAACAGAATGGTATGGTCACCATGGTGCCAGGCGAACGGCGGGGAACTTGGGTCGAACGGCCAACGTGGAGTGGGTGGAGTGGGACGGCATGGAGGACACATCTCCCACCTTGGCGCTGCGGAAGCGGTTGATGCTCAGGCTCACACCGGTCACTTGCTGGAAGCCCAACACCATGTGCGCGCCTGTGCTGGCCAGCAGGCCCTCCGCCACCGACACGCCGCCGTGGAGCCATGGTCCTGGAGCACCTGGAACGGCTACAGCCGGGAACCACCAGCAGTCACAGATGAAGGAGGGTGATGATTCAATCAGCAAGCTAGCTCATCAAGTCACCATCATCAGGACGAACGTGAATGCATGGCCACAAAGGGTTATGTACGTGAACGAGATTATGAGTGGCCAGGCTGGCTAACGGCGTTTTCACGTATGTGAGCTTGTGATTACTTTGGCAAACGAATAGCCATGGGGCATTAAGAGGACTGTGGCCATTAAATGGAAATCAGCGCTCGTTTGCTGCTTGGTCACTTTGCTGAAGGCTAAAACGATGGAGACTTATGAACGGAGGGAGTATCTAGTATCTAGAGAGCATGCATCATGGCTACCAGAGAATTTCAATGGAATTACTTCTAGGTGCTATTTGATCCATTAGCATCTGTGTGCTAAGATATGCATGTCAGGAAGTCGTCCAAATGGAAACAAGCTCACTAATCACAGTTTAACCACAGATCATTTCAGTACAGACAGAAAACTATCAGAAGTTTTAAAGAAACCATTCTAGCCAGCCCACTCCAATGATGTAGCATCATATTCTGAAAGTGCATTTAGGGATGCAATTAGGTACCGAATGGTGTTCTAGGGTGCACCTAATCAATTATTAATTACGTGGTATATCATTTTAGTTCACCCCTACCACCCCCCCCACCAGCACCACCACCACACCCCTAAATTAATTAGGCGGCAGTCCATTTTAGTTCGTTCTAGTAAGTTTTGAGCCGGACCAATGACCGAAAATAAGTGAACTTGCATCACAAACTGCATTCCACGGCAATACTAGATCAATGATTCAAGGGGCACTTCCAATAGGATCACAAGCATTGGCACTCACAAAGAAGTCTAACTACCAAGAACTCCGTAAATATTGAGACGTTCGCCGCAGATCTAATATCTAGGATAGACAACTGTCAGCTCAAATCATCAAGATCATGCACGCCAAGGAGGAGAAGTCGCAGGGTCAGAGTCTAGGTGATGGGGATACGCATGTATACCTCGAGCTCGGCGGACTTCATGGCGATGGGGATGCAGATGAGGAAGACGCCGAACATGGCGACGGCGGTATTACGGCGGCAGTAGGAGCCGCCCGTCATGCTCCATACCTTCTGGCATTAGTCGCCACCGCCATGGTCGCCGCCCATCGCGGCCGCCGCGGCCTTCGATTCAATTAGATCAGGGGTGAGAATCGGTGCGGGTGTCTCGATGAACGATGGGGAATTGGTTGTGCAGTGCAGTAGTGCACGGGGTATTTGCACAAGAGACCCCTTTTACACGATTTTTTTAATGAAATTTAACCTTTTTTTTAAAAAAAAAGAGTTGCTATATTTCAGTAGTCCAAAAAAAAGTGGATTTTCAGTCGACTAGATCAGCCGTTGGATCAAATTCAAGGGCCAGATTTTGTTGCAGTTGTTTTCTGTACATAACCAGTCATAACGGGCCCGCGAAAAATAAAACCCGTTAGGCACGTCAAGTCTTATCGGGCCCATAAAGCTTAACGGGTAGACAAACCGATAACCGCTAACTGAAGTTGGCTCGTTTGGGCCTTTCAGTTAGCACTCTTTGGGGGCTAGAATTCAATTATTGGCCTACAAAATACATGTACAGCCTTAATAACAAAATAACAAATCGTGCCACTGCAGAAAGAAACTCAGATGGAGATGAATTCCGGATCCAGGAATCACAACACTGCACAAAGGTCCACAATGCAACTATCGATCCGAAGGAATCAGTAGTATTTGTACATCTGTAGGATATGTTTGATCTTCTCTTGGATAAGTGAGGGCATCCACACTTCTTCAATCTCAGGTCGTCATGCTCTGCTATTTTGGGGCGGGGCTGGAGAACTCAAGAGAGATAATCCTCCTCCTCCTGGCTCCTGCCGCTGGTTGTTACTCCTCCTGTTGCCTCCTCAAACCAGACACAATCCTTCCTTGTTCTTTGCCGTTGCTTTTGGTACTAATATGAGGAATAGAAAATATTAGATTCTTGCATGAAGACACAATCAAAGATAAGTGTTCAGCAGTCAGCATACATATCCAACGCATTTTTAGTCTGAAGATATATAAGTGTTCAACTAAAAGACTGCTTTACAATATGGTATCTTGCAAAAACTTCAGGTTAAATAAATTTTATTCATGTCTAAATCATGACTAACAGTGATGAGTCAACTTCAACTACGCCTATTCAAGTTCAACTAGATGAGCACATTTCCAGATTCTAGTTCTTTTTTTGAACCCAAAATTGTGGAGCGCTACATGATACGAGATGTGCATAGCAGATGGGAGCAACTACAGACAAAGCAAGATAGTAATCCAGACAGTGAAATAACCTTAGTTCGTCAACAAATTGTGTGTTCTTCTTGACCTTGGCCACACAAAGAGAGAGAGAGAGAGAGAGAGAGAGCCTACACCACAGAAACTATAGCAGGTGAGGAATAAGTAGAAATGAAGAAAAAAGATGAAATTACAAGACACAGACAAGTGACAACCGAAATGAAACCATACCTCTATAATGCTCTATAACCTGATCGGCTCATGGAGATCACACTGACAAGTGACAACCACCATAGCTGGAGCACAAAAATAGATATCCTCGTTGTCGAGCAGAATTTAGACATCAGTATGTTCCAGGAGGGAGTGGATGGAGAGCATGTTGTTGTAGAGCTCCACAACACTGGCAAGGGTTCAGCATATGATCAATTTAATTTGTATTTGATTCAAAAGGCATGAAGGGAACTCAAATTCATAGGAAAGGGAAATTTCAGTCCAGTCATAGTTGCACAACACAAACTACAGTGAGATACCCATTTGGAATCAGATCAAAGAAATGGAAACATGGGCAACATTTACAGAGTTCAAACTTGATTCGTGAAATAATACAAGGAAAATACTGCACGTTTCAAATCCTCCTTAGTCAATGTCTGGGCAAAATAAAAATTGCATGTTTCAAATACTACAATTACTACTTGTTATTAATGCAACTAAAGTAAACATACAATTATACTAAATCCTTAGGTGCTTCTTCTAGTCATACTGCTAAAGCACAAATCACAGTTAACAAGCACAAAACTGAATTCTCTGAACTGGAGATCACATTATGGGAATAGATGAATCTGTAAACCGACCACTACCTCCTATGCAGCAGTATGAACACTACATACCTGACGATGACTCAATGAGGCTATTTCCATTCGAGTGCTTCTACTATGTACAACATGTTTTAGATTAGTCCTAACCAAAGCAAGTAAACCATTCTCTAGTTCTATGAAATAAAGGGCGTACCCAATGCGACGCACAGTTGAAAGGTCCTAATGGCTAGAGAGGGGTGAATAGCCTATTAAAAATTCTATAAACAACAGTAAGCAAAGCGGTTAGTAAATAAGATGGCGTAGCAAAATAAGCGGTGCTACAAGCTAGCTAGGCAAGCCACAAGATAAGAATATCAATTCTAATGTCTCTAAGTCCACACAAGAGCTATGTCACTAGATTACTCCTAGGTGAGCTAAAAGAACTAGCTAGTAACACTAGAGGCTAACAAGTCTAAGCAAACTAAACAAGCTACTCAAGCTAACAAGCTAAGCGCCCTAACAAGATATACTACCAAAGTAATGCAAAGGGGTGCTAGAACACAATACCACCGGTGTAGTGTCGAGGTTGAAGCCAATCACTGTGTACAAGAAATCTCCAACGAGCTAGCACAAGTGACACGATGATTTTTTCACCGAGGTTCACGTGCTTGCTGGCACGCTAGTCCCCGTTATGGCGATACACTCACTTGACGGTTGCTAAGCTTAATGGCACGGTGCCAAATCCCCGGTGGGAGCTCAAGCACACCGATCACAAGAGAGGATCAAACAAGCCACGAGCAATCCACTAGTGCTCCTTTCGCAAATCTCCCGCGGGGTAAGGAATGACCCCTCACAAACCACCGGTGTGGCCTCGAACAAGCTCCAATCGAGCTCAACACCGCCTCTTGCTCCAAGCCTCTAGGGAACCAAGCAAATTCCCAAGAGAAACAAGATCCCACAACTCCTCCAAGGATGAAGTGCCTCTAGATGCAAGCAATCAAGCAATTGCACTTCTATCTCTCTCAATCTCACCCAAGAATCGAAGTTAGAGTGAAGAGATGAGTGGAGGGGAGTCTCACAAGCTCACAAGTGTGTAGGAGTGTTCAAATGTGCAAGAGACACTCAAAAGACCCGACCATCCAAGTATATATAGAGTCCTCCTCGAAATAGAGCCGTTGGGGGTACTTCTGCGCACTGACCGGACTCGCTGGACGCACCAGCGGGTCCGGTCCAGCGTCTGGTTAGGCCAGATCATGCGTCCGGTCAGAACGGACAACACCCTCGGACCCACGGCTGACAGCCCCGAATGAGCTTCCGGTCCATGTGTCCGGTCAGCACCAGATGCTTCCGGTCACCGCGTCCGGTCGGTCCTTGACGACGATCGCCAAAACATGCTCTCTGCCGGACGCACACACACGGGCGTCTAGTCACTTGGTCAGCTTCCGGTCGCGCGTCCGGTCGCTGTTTCCTGCGTGTTTTTTCGTTTTGTCGTTGTCTTTGCTTCAACCTTGCTTCGCCTCTTGCCATATGTTGCCAACACGTCGAAGATGGTCTCAATATCACGTATGTTAGCATGTCAAACGATTGGGCAAGAACGAAGTTAGTGCTCTCATGTCCTAAATGCAATATGCAAGTCAATTGGACCTAGAAGCACTTCACCAAAGGATTGGTCACGGCATCCCCTCTTGATAGTCGGCCATCTATCCTATAATGTGATCACACGCTCTATCGTGTCTTGATCACCGAAAGAAAACCCTATCAAGTATACCTTTGCCTTGATCACCCGGGTTCCTCTCAAGCCGATCATCGAGCTTGACGATCCATAATGTCCATCATCATCGTCCATGTTCATGATCATCATGCTCCACGTCATCCATGCAATCCTATCTGTTAAGTCACACTTAGAGCAAAGGATTAGCATCACAAGTGTGTCATCAATTTCTAAAACCAAACATGAGATTTCAACAGTGGCACAAGATCCGGCAAACATTAACAAAGAGAACACCATCTAGTTGGTAAATTTAACCTCACAACAGCACAATTGATCATGAAATGGTAGGAATACATATAGTTCATGCACCAAGTTTATCATTGCAAAATGACAATTATCTTGGCCAATCTCTAAATACTTTTAGGGAATTGCTATATTTCGCCGCCTAAAAAAGGTGGGACTTCAAGCGAGTACTCTTCATCTTCTTCCTCTCACCAACTCTAGTTCCCGCGCCATCGACTCGACCCTCACTCCCCCGCCAGCAACCACCACCCCGCCGCGGGCGCTAGCTCGCCGGAGCTCCAGCGAACCCTAGCACCCGCGGCGGCCACCCTCTTTCTCCACAGAGTCCACAGATCTTTCTATAGGAAGGACAAATAACAGAGGAGGAGGAGGAGGAGGAGATGCTCGTCGGAATCCTAAAGGAGGAGGAGAGGCGGGACTTACCTCGCTGGCGACGCCCTTGCCGCCGCTGGAAGTTCGCCCTTGCACGTGGACGGGCATGGCTCGGTGCGAGAGGCGCGTCGCTGAGGAGTCCCCCGGATTTCAAGCGAATGAACTATAGGAAATGTGATACTTTTAAAGTCACAATACATTTATCTACTTTTTCATTCCTATTGCAAACAAATTACAAACCACACAAGTAAAATTGCACAATTCACATAGTGCAAAATGTATTTTATGCTAATGCAATTATACTAACCATGTAGAGACATAATACCTGCAATATGGAATTTGTTAGATACCTGCAATTATACAAACAACTCACAAAAGTCACAAACAACTCCTGCATTTTCTAGAAATGCTAATAAAGCACAAATCACAATACACAGAATTAATCTAGGTGCCACGACAGTAAGTGTCATTACCTTATAGGTGGGGACACAAAGATCATCCATTACGGTTCAACGACATTAAGGGCTCCAATTTTTCTTGATAGAACATCGAATATGCCTTACTTGGTTGCTATATTATGTGTACTAAATATAACATTGAAGTCTTCTTGATAGAACATCGATCTTTGCTATGTAGAACATAACTTTTTCGAAGGTAGAACATCCAAGTTTGATAGTTGAAATGCAACATTGACGTTTAATAGTTACAACTTTTTTTTTAGATTACACAAAGATAACGCACGCTCAACACACACACGCACACTCACTCCTATGAACACACGTGCGCAAAACCCTACCCCTATGAGCACCTTCGAAGGACCGAGCCGGCAAATTTTGAAGTTCGAAGTCACCACCGGGCGCCTCCTTATCGACGGGGGCGTCCCCTACCACTTAATGCACAATACGAATATCCTGAAATAAATCCAGGATAAAGTGTCGCACCCGGATTTGAATCACGGGTGGGAGCCCCTAACCAATGGCCTTCGCAACTTTGAAGTGCAATATTGAATATAATTATGTAGAACTCCTATTTTTATATTTCTTTCAAATGATAATTTAATATATAGAATTCTTTAGTTTAGTTTTTACTATATAGTAGTCTCTGTCTCTGGCCATGACGCCAAGGGTGCCATTAGCGGTCATGGATTCAATATTCTAGCTTTCTCTGTGTTAATGTGCTGAAATCAAGTGATATTATAGACACTAATAGGGATATATAAAGGGAGAATTAGGTGGAAGGTCCTGAAAAATTGTTGCCTTAGATATTGGACCTTTTTTTTTTTTTCAATTTGGGTGAAAGACCTTCAAACAAAATTTTGTTAGCTAGAAGGCCTTCCGTCCAATCCGTCGAGGAAGTCTGTTTGTTTTCGTACGGTAGCTTGAGCGAATAGACAATTATGCCCCTCCCTTCCCATTCACACGCGAGGCAGGCTGAGAGCACCGACTGAACTGTGAATTTCAAGTTCGTTTACGAGAGAAAAAAAAAAAGCCGACAACGCGGCATGGCCGCCGCCGGCGCACCTAGGACTGGATCTGGCCCCGCAAGCCCCTGATCCCGGCGTCCGGCCCGGTGTGTTAGGAGCAGAGATCTTCTATTTTTGGTGGTGGTTTGCATGCAGCTCGTTTCTTGCACCTTGGAAATCAACTTGCCATATATAATCAAAATATACAGTAATTATTATCAGTTCAGCATGGTAACGTTGTTAACTATGTATATTTTTGTTGTACATGTGTGATTATATATGCATGGTTAAATGTAATTATATACTCAAAATATGCAACAAATAAACATAACTATATATTTTTTTTTTTTTACTTAGGGGTAGAATGGTCTTTTTACCCTCTTAGTTAACATTGTTACCATTAAAAATGGACGGCAGGCCATATACCTAAAGAAATTTGGATTGAAGGCCATATTCCCAAATTCAAAAAAAAAAGGGCCACATACCTAAGGCAACTTTTTTTTGAGGGCCATATACCTAATTCTCTTCATAATATAAATATACATATACTCAAAAGAATTCTATTATCTATCTTTTTTTTTTACATAGGGGTAAATTCATCTTTTACTAAGTACTTAACACTGTGAAGTGCTCCAAATGGACGGAAGACCTTCCGGCTAACAAAATTTTGTTTGGAGGCTTTTCACCCAAATTCAGAAAAAAGGGTCCAATACCTAAAGCAATAATTTTTCAGGGCCTTCCACCTAATTATCCCACATATAAACTTGGCCACTGATGTGCAAGCTATGGCTTCTCTTGGAATAGTGCACTTTAGAATTTTACTGTTCTCTATAAAATGTTGTTTCACGTTATAATGTGAACTTAAATAAAAATGTCCTAAAAAATAGTGTCACTACGAAATCATAGACGTACAAATATTTGAATTTACGTGAGATCACCAACAAAAAAAGAACAGTCTTGACAGTCTAGAATGCTGCTGTTTTCGGCAAAAAAAGTCTAGAATGCTGCTGTCAAAGCTTAGGCTTAGGAACAAGAAAAAAACGAAATTCATAAACATCTTCCAGGTGAGCCTGAACATAGAAAATGGGCCTTAAAAGCTCTATTGGAGGAAGAAACGGTTAAATGAAAATGGGCCTGAGAATAAAAAAATAGAAAAACAGTTAAATAAAATTGGGCCGAAACAGGTCGGCAGCTAGCACCCCCAGTGTGACTGTGTCCCCTCCCCCGCCCCTCCCTCTGCGCCGCTGTTGTGAAAACGCCTCCCTCCCGATCCGCAAACCCTAGCCACCGCCGGCGTCGGCACAGCAAACACCGCGCATCAGCTTTCCCCTCCAGATCCCCAGATCCATGTTCAGCCGGAGCGCCTTCGGCGACAACCGGAGCCTCAGCATGAGGCGCAGCCTCAGCATGAGCCGCAGGCTCAACATCATTAACCGGATCCATGGGCCGAGGGATTTCAAGGATGACTTCCTCCTAGGCGATCTGAAAGAAGAGAGTAAACCGGTTCTTAGCAAGATCGAGAAGTGCTACAGCCGGTTGAAGAATCAGAAGCTCGGATACAGTGGATTTTGCTTCGGCCTACTGGATCCCACCTCCAACATCAATGCCAATTTCTCAATGTGCCCAGTTAAGGCTACCTGGGAGGAGGAAGGAGACGAGTTAGCTGCAGATGTGATCCAGCGGTCTTTCAATGGTCTCCTCGCTTTCTTGACCTGCCTCTTTCCCTACCTCGCCGACGTGGAGGCTGTGCGATACCTTGTGGCCGCCGAGGCGGACCCCCTCGTCGCCTCCCTCCTCATCATCAGTGGCCGTGGGATAGAGCAGTCGTTCAGACTCGACTCCAACGCCACTGCGGCTGCCGTCGAGGTGGCCCTTCGATGCGCAGCAGTCGCCGCCCGGCACCCAGATCCGCAGAAGCTCGTGCTAGGGTGGAAGCTTTTATCACCTGACCTGAAGGAGCTCCTACCCAGCCTTCAAGCTTCTTCCAACCGTGATGCAATAATGATCCGGAAGGCAAAGATGGAGGAGGCTTCTGGGAGATCGGGTCTGGTGCTTCAACTAAAAGAAGCCTGGGAGCTCGCCAAATCTCGGCTTCATCGGGCAGCGAAACCCCAGGCGCTGCCGCTTGCCCGGGCAGCGAGAAAGCGTGTGCTTATTGCAATAATCCATCGGTTCTACCTAGCTGCACTTGCCAGACTGCCCAAGGATGAACTGTGCTCTCGGTATCACCACAGCCTGCTCAAGGCCGGCCACTGCTATGGTCCACTGGACCCTGTCTCCAACATCATTATCAACACTGTTTGGTATGACAAAGCCTACCCTCCGAGCAAACAAGTTACAATACACATGATCAGCACTAGGTGCCTCATGCGAATTGTGGTCCGATCCTTCTATGGCCTTGTGTCCTTCATGTGCACCCGCTACCCGGACCGCACAGCTGACCAAATTCTGCAGTGCCTTCTGGCAGCCAATGCTGACTTGCGAGTTGCTGATACCACCCTTGGTGGTATGACTGGGGCTAGGCCTAGGAGAAGAGACTCTGGCTCAGGTGATTTACCACTGGGTTCTTTCAGAGCCCTGGCTTCTGAGTTGACAAAAAGGTCTGTTGGACGAAGCTCCACACTCTCTGATCTTGAATTGGCGTTTGGTGCTGCCGCTGCCGCCGCAAGCCACCCCATGCCACGTGAGCAGCAAGTGCTTCTTGGATCATCTGACACGATGTCCACTAAGCTTCTGCTTGCCCAGCAGGTGCTGAATAAAGGCGGCATGCTCTCCACTGCTGATGTTGTGTTCCTCGCCAGTTTATTGATGTCTCCTATTGCTGGTGAGTCCTATTGGCCACAGCCAGAACCTCAAATGGTTAACAAGGAAACCTACATGGAGTTTTCTTATCAATGCCAAAAATTTTGGAGCCAGCATGATTTAATCCAAAGGGCAGTGGGAATAGCATTGGCCAAATTCAACAGGAACAAGGTTTGTTTCTTCTCTTGCTTGATTGAATGTTTTGCTTGAATTAATCCCCCTGTTGTGGTATGCTCAGTCTTACAAGTTAACTCCCTTCATGTTCATGGTTGAAGGTACACAAGTATAGGCTTCATCTTATTTGTGGCGTCAATGAGCATGTATCTGGCCCAGAGTACAACATGACCTTAAGCTATGATATAAGGAATCCTTTGATTTATCATTACACCCATGTCAACTTTCTGGTGACCTGTGAAGACCCTCAATTTGCTCATGGACCTGCAATGCTCTTTTTTGCTGAATGTGGCAACTATAACACTAAAGAGTCTTGGTGTGTCCCTGTGATGAATGATCATACTGGTATGCTCTTGTATGGACCTTACAATTTCCATGTTAATATTCTGCATATCACTATGATATCGGTTACATATCCTGTGTTGTGATATAGTTCAAAAGTCTTAAGCTGTGTAGGTTCTGGAAGGAGATAGAGTCGGTAAATACTTGGTTAGCTTTATATCTGATTGAAACTCCTCCTGTTTCTGAAGACATCATGAAAGTAGTGACGTGCTACAGAAAGATTGTTTTAAGTTTGTTGAACAGGAATTTTAGATTAGATATGTATTGGGTAGTACATAGTGACTGATCCAAAATGCCTCAGATGACAATAAGTGATAAAGGATGCCTGGAGTCGAGTACTGTTACCGCTACAGAAAGATTGTTTTAAGTTTGTCGAACAGGAATTTTAGATTAGATATGTATTGGGTAGTACATAGTGACTGATCCAAAATGCCTCAGATGACAATAAGTGATAAAGGATGCCTGGAGTCGAGTACTGTTACCATAAAATATTTAGAAGAAATTTTGTTTTGGACCGAATAATGCATTGCATCATCAAATTCGGAACATAGCGTTTCACAATCCAAGATGTGGACCAACTATACTGTAAATATGGCTTTTCTTCTATATAATACAGAGATTTTTGTTGAGAATGCTTAGTTGCAGGGATGGAACAAATTATGTATCTTTGTGTAGGACCCATGGTTTTTAAGGCGGTAAGGCGAGGTGTTGCTACCCACCCATTCCCATAGCCTAGTTAATGAACAAATTTGTGTAGGATTGTGTAGGACCCATGGTTTTTAAGGTGGTAAGATGAGGTGTTGGTACCCACAACCCATTCCCATTGCCTAGTTGAAGTCTTAAATACAATGGGGGAATCCTATTGGTTTTGTTGAATTAGATTCATCAGTTCAATTTTGGCAGTTGTCTGCATTGGTGTATTATAACCGTTTTGTCCATGTATCATAGCAGTAGGTGCAAGAGAGATACAACTGCTCGGAAGCTAGTCATCATGATGTTTGATACCTGTAACATGATTGTTTAAATTAAGATTTGGAACTAGCCAGGTCGTATGGAAATTGTTTGGTTAATTTGGTTTATACATAGTATTGCAATGTACCTACCATATATGGCCACAATGCTAATTTCCTGTCAGAGCCCATGGCCTCTTTCTTCCATACCTCCATGACCTTATATTAAGAAATAGTAGTTAGTCATTAGGCATCAAATCTGAATATTATATTATGGCTGCTGAGCCTGCATTGAAACATCTAGTGAATTCTTACCTAGAGATAGACTTAATGCCCAAATGCTTGGAAAATAAAAATTCCCGAATGTTTTATAGAAGAAAATTAATGAGAGATTTTTTGGCATTCAATGAGTTTAGAAGATGCTCTGGCAGTTAAACCAGTACAAATGGAAGGGTATACCCAGTGCTGACCATAACCAGAATCAATCATGATTTCTCCTATAATCGGAATAAATCCTAATATGGATTGAGATGCCGCTTGATTTTTTTAGAGATGTAGTGCATTCGCAATTTTGGAGATGTTTAGCAAGTAACAATCATAATGCGGCAATACATTTAATGTCAGTGGAATTGAATAATGGATAGAAACGTCCTTTATATGATGGTCAGGTCAATAGGGATTTTCTCACATGAAAATTGTCACTGGCATGTGCCTGCTATATATTATTTAATGTATCAATGTATTTTGATTTTCATGTGTGCAGAGCATGTCCGTTGCATTTACTGTGAGCGCCAAGGGACTACAATTGTGCATCCAGCTGTGAGAACTTTCCACGGGCGCGACAGTGAGTTTGACAACGTTTTGCGTGGAGAACGCCTTTTTGCTGGATCAGACATAAGAAATTACGAGAACTACTCTCTGTTTGCTGGCAATGCCCCAGAAAGTCTGGATGTTTTTCTTGCAGATGACTTCATCTACTGTGATTATGTCCTAGATCCTGATGCAGAAGAAGTCCACTTCCCCTTTCTGTTTATGACACAGAGGTAGTGGATAAGCTCTGCCTACATCTACCTTGACTGGGCAGCAGATCCTAACAATTGAGTAGCGGACAAATCTGTACTTTTGTCTGCTTGTCTTGTTTAACGTTGTGTGATGTTGCTCTAGGTGTATTTGGGTGTTGGATCTGCTCTGTGAAATGCTTAACGCTATTTTATGTCGTGTTATGTTGCCCAAGTGGCATTTGGATGTAGGATTGAAATGTTTGTGAACTGTTAAGTATTCTGTTTGATGGAGGCATGGCATTAGAACTTGCATCTAGTCGCTGCATTTTCGACATTGTAATATAATACATACCTTTTCTCTAGTAGCACGGCGGTATGTTCCTGAACTGCCACAGGCAAGTTTTGTAGCTAGTATATATTTGTCTCCAGTTGTATTTCACTTTATTTTTTTAAGACAAACTTATATACGGAGTAGCTTTTTAATAATAAAAATATATAACATCTATAGGTTTAAATAAATGTACGTGGACCAGACCTACGTGGCGGCACTCAACATGCTAGTCTCGTTTTTTTTTTTTACAAGCAATGCTAGTCTCGTTGGCTCCCTCATTGCTGTCAGCCTACAGTTTGGGTTGAGGATATTTTATACCTTTTGTATCCTAATTTTTTAGTTAATATAAAGTTTTGTTACCTATGATCGTTTAATTTTTTTTTTTTTTTTTACTGATGACATGTATGAAATTATAAGCTTTTTAAATGGCATATAGCGAAAAGACTCGAAATGAAAAAACAATGAGGGATGGGAGAAAGCACGTGGACACGTGCGTCGTGCGACGAGGTAGTTGGGACGAGCGCACAAAGAATGTTCCACGCTCAGTCGCCGATGCATCTGGGGGTCGCGTAGGTCATCACGCAGCCCGGCCTGCCTCTCTAGCGGGCCGTGCGCCGACCAGGCGCGGCCCAGCTAGCCCACCTCGTGACGTTCGCGGACCCGTGTATTTTCTCCAGCCCATCTCACGAGCTCGCGCTTGAGAGTGCGACATTTTTTTTTTTTTGAAAAAGTCCAGATTTCCTCCCCTAACTATCACAAAAGTTCACTTTTCCTTCCTCAACACCAAAAACCGGACAAATCAACTCCCTCAACTTTTCAAACCATGCAAATTACCTCTCTCGAGCGGTTTTGAGGGCGGTATTGCTACAGTAACAGTAGTTTTTCTTTTTTTATTTATTTGGTGAATATTTGAAAAATCATAGTAAATCACGAAAAAACATAAAATAGAAAATCCAAGTTTGTTAGACTCCACATGAGTAGATCTACACATTGAGTATATAATATGGTAAGCTTTAGTCCAAAAAAATAATTATAGAAGTTGCAACTACGAATTATTTTAATAAATTACACAAAAATATAGATCTAAAGCTACAATAAAAATTTTGTACCGAAGCATACCATATTATATATTCACTATGTATACATGCACATGTGGAGTATAAAAAAAAATAGATTTTCTATTTTATGATTTTTCTGTGATTTACTATGATTTTTTAAAGATTCATCCAAATAAATATAAAAAAAAAAAATACAAAACCTTTATAGCAAAAAAAAAATTTGTACTAAATCATATCATATTATATATTCAGTGTGTAGATCTAATCATGTGGAGTCTAACAAAATTAGATTTTTTCATTTTATGATTTTTTACGTGATTTACTATGATTTCTCAAATATTCACCAAGTAAATAAAAAAAGAAAAACCACTGTTACTGTAGCAATACCGCCCTCAAAACCGCTCGAGGGCGGTAATTTGCATGGTTTGAAAAGTTGAGGGAGGTGATTTGTCCGGTTTTGGCTTTGAGGGAGGAAAAGTGAACTTTCGTGATAGTTGAGGGAGGGAATTCGAACTTTTTTTCTATTTTTTATACTAGCAAAAATGACCGTGCGTTGCGACGGGAGACATAACTATTAAACTTTTATGAAAAAGCAATGAAATATTTTATGTTTTCATAAAATTCATGTATGTTTTGGTACATATTTATTTAAAAAATTAGAATGATTTAGAGTTTGACTTGGGACCAAGTTACGGACCGGACGGAAAAGAAATAAGAGAATTGATTTCTATTATGATCTTGATTTCTGATTTTGATTTTGATTCCTAATAGAACACGACGTTAATATATCCATGATGTTGGAATAGTTTTTGCTATTTTGAATTCTACTAGGAAATATGCCCGTGCGTTGCAACGGGAGAAAAAAATAAATCCATTTAGATGAGAAATATGGTAATAAGGACCATTAGGTATAGTAGTAATTAGTAGTATATATTAGTTATAGAATATATTATCATAATAATTTTATTTTAAGCCATAGATGATGATATTATTTGTATAAATTTGGTCAAACTTGAGTCATTAACTCACACACTTGCCATAATTGTATAGTAGTACGTATGTGTAACAAATAAGAATCCATTTTGTATAGTAGTACGTATGTGTAATAAAAATGGTACCTAGGTGTAACTGATAAGAAAATATAGAAGATAGATTTCTAGGTATAGACATATGGATATACATTTTTAGACCCAATAAAGCAAACTCGTAGAATTCTATAAATACATGTATATATTTTTTTTTGTACAATTCTATAAATATATGTTTATATTTTTATATATATATTTGTGTGTTTGCTGATTATTTTTGAAGAAAAAAAAAAAGTAGGGAAAGCAACTCACTCACACCATGCACGGTGCCACCTGATTTGTTTCTGAAAAAAAGTAAAAAGTAAAGAGAAAACAACTCACGCTAGACAAAAGGCAGAAAAGCACCCACGGCCGGCCACGCGCCACGGCCACCGACGCCCTGTCTCATCGCATCCTTCCGTTCGCTCGTCTCCCCTCGTGCTCCTCCCTCGGTTCGGTGCTCCCTTCCTCAGCGTCGGCTCCCTTTCCCCGCCCCTTCTCTTCCTCCTGTGGCAATCAAATCGATGGCGACCTGCTGCTCCACTTCAATCTTCCCCTACTACAGATCGCTCGCGAGGGCACGACCATAGGGAGGCTCGCGAGGCCGCGTCCCCAACCGCGACAGGTGAAGCGTTGCCGGCAGCGCGAGGAACCTTTGGCGGCGGCGCGTCCCCAGCAGCTCGCGAGGGCTCGGGATATCTCTGGCGGCGACGGATCTCGCGCAGGTCGTGCTCCCGGTGGCGGCTCCCTAGAATCCCGGTATCCCGCTAGTGCGACAGACCTCGTGCGGGCCGCGCTCGAGCGGCGGCGGTGGTGTCACGCAGTCGGGCGGCGGCAGGTCTTGCGCGGCCAGACTGATGCATAGGAGTATATGTTTCGATTCGTCCATTGTGGTTTCAATTCAATCTCCTTGTTAATTTGTTTCTCTTATGTTTGACGTTACATATTTGACCCTCCGTGTTGGTCTCCAACTTTGCTGGTGTTTTACTGATGATTTGGAGTCGTATGCATATCCAATTTCCTTCTCGGGCTTTCTATTCGGATGGACGTGAGCCTTGGTGAGTTGTGACTGGCGGACCAAAGGCGGATAGAACCGGTGAGAAAAGTCCGAGCAAAACACGCGCAGGGCGCTACGGGCGGAAAAACGAGTGGGCGGACGGAAGGCAGACCCAAATTTTGGGGTCAATAAATTTTCTCTCTTTATTAGTAGGCATAGGTATAGATTATTTTTGCTCTCTAGGTCTGTATATAATTTTTTTTTTAAAAAAGGGCCTTGTATATAATTATAGGGTTGCACGATTGTTTCTGGACCATATTTGGTATTGTATGGCGGACGTATTCTGTCCTATTTGGTTTTGTAATGTTTGCAACTGTCTAGAGTCTTATTTGGAATAAGAAACAATATTGTATACAGTCCTATTTGGTATTGTCATATACAATTGTCTAACCCACTTATCCGATCTAAACCATTGATACCAATCCGATGGGCGAGGATAATCCCCGATGCCTGAGGGATGAACGACGGAAATTTCTTATCTTTATTAGTACTTAGGAAATATGCCTTGTGCGTTGCAACGGTACAAAAAAAAACTACATGTTCATTTGAAACAATGACGTAATTAAATAGTTACATATCTATGTATGTTTTATTCTTCTTACTAGGAAAATGCCCGTGCGTTGCAAGAACGGGAGGACGGAAGACATAATTTATTTCATGGTCTTAAATTTGTAGATAAACAATATTACTTATTATAAGTTCTTAAATAAAATAACAAATTGTAAGCACTGAAAGTAAATCTAAATCTATCTGAGACTTAATTGTTTGCGTATTTGTCCCGAGTCTTGGAAACAGGACTAAGATGTGCATCTGCATTGGGCCACATAGCTAGCTATCGCTGGTGCTGAAGACGCGCAAGAAGTCCTTGGACGCCATCGAGCGGCGTCCCTGTCGAAGAGGATAGAGAGAAAGAACAAGATCGGGTGGTTGAAAAACAGACCCACCATGGTGTAAATAAAATAACAAATTATAAGCACCGGAAATAAATCTATCTTTTTTTTTAAGGAGGAAGTAAATCTATTTGAGACTTAATTTTTTTGCTTGTTTTGTCAGAGTCTTGGAAATAGAGATGTCCTTTATATCCTTTTCGCCATGTTGAACGACTACATGGGCTTATCATGATAGAATTTATAGAAACTTATTTTATGTTTTATTGTTACAAATTTCTTTTTGTCGCATATTTTTCATATACACAGAAAATTACGTGTAAAAAAACTTAGCCAAGGTCTTGGTGTAACGGGCTAGAACATGCCCACTAAAAAAAGAAGTGCTTGTCGACTCGGCCCAGGTTTGTCTAAACAGGCCACCGGTCAAGGAAAAAAAAGAAAAGAAAAAAATAGAGAGAAAAAACACTCCCAAGGTCCAAGGATATCCTAGCACCGCACGGACTTATCCTCGGCTCTGACCTTATCCATTCGCATCGCGAGCCCTCACGAGCCGCCCAGCTCGCACCTCACGCGGTCCGGCTGCCGTTCTCGCGCTGCCCGTTGCCTCCATCTGAGACGGCATCCCCCTCCCTCCCACACAACCCTCCCCTTGGTCCGATGAGGATGAGGCCGTGATGACCTAGCTGTTGGGAGAGGCTCCAAGCACTGCGCTAGCGTGCCACGCCGGAAGTGGGCAGCGGCGTCCTAGTGTTGCGTCCTAGTGTCCTTTCCGGTGGTGCCCGGGAGATCTCCCATGTCGTCATCCTCGTCAAGGGCATCGACAGCTGGTGCACCACGCCGGCGGTGGCCAGCGGCACCCTCGTTGTCCTTTATGGCGGTGCCTTCTTTTATATCTTTGGTCCTCTCTCGATCTCATCTTTGCTGTTTTCCAAGGATTTTCTAATCTGAGATGTTTTCGTTTTTCAATTCCGATTCTAACTTTCCATAGATTACGGCCGCAGTGGTTAGGCTGGACGCCCGTGGGATTTTTCCTGTTCTGAGATGTTTTTGTTTTTGATTCGAGAAACAGGTGAAGTCCGTTCAGGTCTCGTTAGGAAATACGGGCGGACAGACAGGGGGCATGGAGCGGACGGAATTATCTTGGCAGACAGAAATCTGAAGGCAGATTGACAGAAATTTTCTCTTTTTATTATTAGGTATAGATATATTTGAAATCTAAAGGATAATCATGATATTTTTTTGTAGTATATAAGCTTGAGACATTATAGTCAACTTAGATATGAGAAACAAAACTCATATAAGAAGTGAAACTCATAATAATTTGTTTGACATAATCTTTGCTCCTTTACCCGGTCGGTCATCAGCTATTTTCATTGATTCACATATCCTCTAAGGCCAAGAATTGCTTTGGCACTTGCAGAATTGTTGAAAAATTGATACACCGATACATAACTTGCTAACTTTCAAATCAGGATGCTAGTGCAACAAAAGCATTCTAGTAGTATCTAGTATCTCAGCCACAAACCATTATTTTGGCTAAATCCACGGTGCTACCCTCTTTCGCAGCTTCACTTTCAATCACAGTCTCATCTTCATTTTTGGTTTTGTCACATCCATTCAAGATCCCTGCACCAACAATTTCTTGCACAGCACCCCCCTTGCTCTTCTCGCCTACATTTTCTTGAGCACCAACGATAGTGCTACCAGCTTGGACATTCAGATCGAGATGATGAACTTCTAAACTTGTTCAGCACGGTGAGATCAGGATTGAAAGCCTGAAAACAGGATATTACAATGACACTTTTTTCAACCGAGCTCTCGAATGTATATATAAATAGGAAAAATGTGAATGAATTTGTATCCAACTTACCTTGGTTTTTTTTTTTCCCAATCTGAGCTGGTGTTCCAATCCAAGCTATTTTCTTTTCAATTGGTTTCTGATTCTGACTCTGACTCTAGGCCTGGCTGGTTGTCTCCTTTGTGAAAGCACCTCCGCCGCCGTAGGAGCCACGCCCCCGTGCGCCACTGCAGCCGGTGGCTTTCCGGCCAGCTGCCGCTCGGCCAAGACGCTACCCCCGCCCGCGCAGAGCCTCCTCTAGACCAGCGCGTTGTCCGCCGCATTCGCCGCCGGCGGCAACCTCCGTTCTTCCTTGCCTAGAGCCCATCATCCCCGTTGAGGTCGCGGCTCTGCCTTGGATGAGAGGAGCGGCAACCTCGTTCGTACGAACAAACATGAGGAGGAGGAGTAGCATTGAAGCGGCGTCATGGGACACGAGCGACGGCGGCGCCGAACGAAGCATGGATTGTGGCGCAGGAGGCAATCAGGCAATCCATGTGGCGGCGACGTGAGGAAAATGTCGTGAGCCAGTGGGCCGGATCCAAGTGAGTGGACGGGCCACGTTGAATGGGCTGGACGACGGAAGGCAGAAAAGAAACCAGGCAAGGGAGTCGTATTAGTAGGTATATATATGTAGATTACTCCAACCCACCTCGTGATGTTCACGGGCCTGTGTATTTGCTTCAGCCCACCTCTTTTTTTTATATATTGCTCCAGCCCACCTCACGAGCTCGCGCTTGAGCGTGCGAGAATGAAAATTTTTTAAATAAAAAACAAGCGTGAACAGGATTCGACCTCGCGCTTGAGCGTGCCCACTAGTGAGTTCTTTGCGATCTCGTGAGGCCACATCATCCGTGGGTCTCGCTGTTCACTAACCTCTTCATATCACGTCGTCGGTGCAGCCAGCCAGAGCGTCTCGCCAAGGAGCCGAATGGACATTCCAAAGAAAACCAAAGGCCCTTGCTGCTCATAAAGCACTGCAACAATTGCTGCACAAAGAAACTGGAGGCCGGTCGCGGGGCTACCGGGCGGAGGGCGAGCGCGAGCGCTTGGCCGAGTCGAGAAGGCTTGTACTGCCGGAGGAGTATGTACGGAGGAGCCCAGTTCGGCCGAGTCGAGAAGGCTTGTACACCACGTGATAAAGAGTTTAATTTTTGAGAAATACCAAAACGTATACGGAGGAGTATGTACAGTGTGGTATGGTATGGATGGGCGTAGCACGTGGTGGCAGGCTGGCAGCATTGTGTACAATATACTGTACGAGCATTCTAGTAGATTAGTAGTAGGAGGAGAGTAGATGATGGGGTAAGACCGACGTGAACCAATTGTGGGGGCGCACACGCGCTACTTCAAGTGCTGGCGCACACGTGCTTTTCCTTCTCTATCTTCCTCCCGTGACTGTTTTCTACTTTCATCCCATGTCCGTTTCCGTTTCCGGTTCCCTTTTTCTCTACTCAAGGCGATTTAAAAAAATTCAAAAAAAAAAATCCGCGTCGCTTGGTTCCCCCCTTCCGTCGACAGGCCGTCGGAGGAACTTCGTCGCTCCGCCGGCCTCGACTTTTGGGTGGCGGATCCAGCCGGCCCCTCTCCAGCGGAGGTGGATCCAGAGGCCTCATCGACACCGGGGCGGAGGGTCCGACGGCCGGCGATCGGCAAGACCGGGCGGCGGTCGGCGTCGAGATCCGGCCGCCTGCGCGGGGAGGTCATCGGCGTCGTCAGCCACCGGCGACGTCCAACACCAGCAGCTCATCCAGGTATGCGAAAATGCGCTCCTGGCCTGCTTTGTCCACTGCAACTCTATCAGATTTCAGGCGGAGCGGATTTGATTTTCAGGCTCTCGTTGACGCGCGCCGGTGCTTCCCCCATCGGTGGCCATTTCTTTCCCCTCTTCTCCTACTCAACGCTGAATGACCTCGTCGGCGAAGCGGAGTAGAATGGCCTCGTCGGCGCCCGAGAGAACCCCATCGACATGGAGGTGAAGGTAAGTCATCGCGCGTCATGGCTTCGATTTGAGGACGATTCGTCCTCGCGGTCCCGATTCAAGGCGGAGCCTGATTTTGATTTGAGGAGGATTCATTTTTTTAGGCGGATCTGAGTGGATGCGCGAGGAGGGAGGTTGGGGCCTCGACGAATCCTAGCGCTTGTCGAGATCCAACAGCGGCAGTTTTTGTGACACCGAGGTTCGTGTCGCTGCTTGCACGTGGACGTCGTCACCAGTGATGGCCTCCAACGATTCCAGGTACGCGTCCCCCGCCTTGTTGCCGCCCAATGCCCTCCAACACCAACCGTCAAGACGAGGTTCTTCCTCTAGGGTCCGAGATGCCCTAAGGCTCGAATCCACAAACTGCATGTCAATTTCTTAGCTAGGGGAGGTTTGCAAGTGTCGCTGATTGCTTCCAGGACTAATTAGGAAAATAGATTATGTGTGAACTAATTTTTTGATATGCTACTCTGATTATACTAAGGGCCATTGCTGTTTGAAAGAAGGAAAAAAAAAAACAATATTGTACAACACTCTGGAATTGATAGTGCACAAATGCACTGCTTGTATAGAGCTTTTTAATTTGTCAACTTTATTCTTTTGTTTCAAAAAAATAAATTATCGACGAGGATTATTATTAATTACTTCTGCATCTCATATGTTGTTCAGTCACGGTCATCTATTTTGGTAAGACTTCGATAACTGAGTGGTTTGTTCTTTAGTTATGCATAGCTTGAACAAGATTACAAGAGGAAGATGCTTGTTCGTAGAACGCACAGAGACCGATCCTGAACGTTTAGTGTCATAAGAGGAGTTATGTGCTCATGCAGGTTCTCTGTTGCCTAGTTCTGTGCTAAAGAGTCTTATTAATTTGAGTCTCTCTTTTTCCTTGACAAATCTAAATGCATATTATTTTTCTCATGCAGCCGGTTTGTGGCTCTAGTACCCGTTTGGGCATGGGGAGGGTGGCTCTAGTGACCTACATGAGCACCTCGAGGGCTGCTCTGGTGGCCTGCTGTATCGGAGGCAACAGCAACTCTAGAAGCCTGCACACGAGCGAGGTGAAGACAATTGTGGTTGCCTCTAGAAGGTGAGCAAGGCTCCTACTAGCTAGATTAGTGTTTTTAGGAGGATCCTTCTTTGTTCATTGTTTGTTTGTTGAATACATATTACATGGCTGCCGGATTTTAGCCTGGTTGATTCTGTTCATGACATATTGTGCTGAACAAGAGTATCATGGACATCATACTACTAGAGCATGATAGTAGCAAGCACTATCAAAAATTCAGGAGTTGGTGTAACTTATGGTTGTTTTATGTTACAACCGAAACATTCGTATTTGTGTTTAAAGTTCCACCTAACCCTAATTTTAGTTTAGGTGCAATGATGTCAACTTAGACACTAAAGCATGAGCATACTTTTCCTACAGTTTAGGTGCACAAAGACACTGACCAAGCGACCTAGGACCTAATGAGTTGCTCCATGATTCTTGTGATTTCCATAGTTAATCATTCTTCAGTTCTTTAAATCTCAGATGTGCCAGCCTATTGGAATACTAGAATAGTGAGTCTAATCGATATAATTGGCTCACATATCATGCCTCAACCTCTAATTGTTTGTATGGTGCTGCATGATATCTATTTCTCTTCTAGGACAACAACTAATTAGTTTGGCTACGAACCATTCATTCCTTCCACATTCTTTTACAGAGATTCATGACTCACTTCTGTAAAAATTTAGTATGCCTTTGTAGCTAAGGTTTCCATTTGAATTAATTTGGTGCATAATTGCTCATGTGACCAAGCAAATGTCCCTTTGGTTTATTTTCAAATTCTATGAACTTCAATTGAAATTACCAAATCATAGTTTTTATTTCATGCAGCCATGCCATCCCTGAACATGCCCACGGTCAGGCATCCACAACCAGGTACATCATGTCCCCTCTCTACAAATGTATCGACTACAAGTAGACCTCTTTGAATGATGTGCAGAGATGTATCTTAAAGGGTGAATTCATGTCCTCTCTACTTATACAGGTTTAAGGATTGCTTGCTACATTTTTTTATTTAAAACAACTTTCAAATGAGAAGGTGGCAAATCTACACTACTACTTTTTTTGTTCTTGCAACCTGTACTCAATCTAGTTGCTTTTACTATTTGTGCTCTGCATGGTGTCTACAACCTGCTTGCTCTAGTGTTGCAAAGCCCGAGAAGATTTTGTAGCATGAAAGAAGACTCTTGTGGGCTTGCAGTGTTAGTGATTTTTATTAGTAAACTGACTGGTGAAAGGTCCTAATGGCTAGAGGGGGGGAGGGGGTGAATAGCCTATTAAAAATTCTACAAACAACACTAAGCAAGGCGGTTAGTAAATAAGACGGCGTAGCGCAAATGCAAATGCTTCAATCTACTTACGCAAGCCTCCTAGCAATTCTAGCAAGTCTAATATCTCTAATCACACACAAAGGCTAGGTTCCTAAGTTACTCCTAGGTGGACAAGTAATTCTAACTAATTCTACCACTAGGAGCTAACAAGGCTACGCAACCTACTCAACTAAGCACCCTAACAAGTATACTACCAAAGTAATGCAAAGAGGTGCTAGAATACAATACCACCGTTGACGAGAAGGGGTTGTGGCCAATCACCGTGTACAAGAAATCTCCAACGAGCAACGACAAGTGACACGATGATTTTTCACCGAGGTTCACGTGCTTGCCGGCACGCTAGTCCCCGTTGTGGCGACACACTCACTTGACGGATGATAAGCTTAATGGCCAATGCCAAATCCCCGGTGGGAGCTCAATCAACCGATCACAAGAGAGGGTCCAACAAGCCACGAGCAATCCACTAGTGCTCCTTTCGCGATCTCCCGCGGGGTAAGGAACGACCCCTCACAATCACCACCGGTGTGGCCTCGAACAAGCTCCAATCGAGCTCAACACCGCCTCTTGCTCCAAGCCGCTAGGGAACCGGGCAAATTCCCAAGATAACAAGAATCCCACGGCTTCTCCAAGGATGAAGTGCTTCTAAATGCAACCGATGCAAGCAATGCACTTCTATCTCTCTCAATCTCACCAAGAATCCGAATTAGTGATGAGGAGATGAGTGGAGAGGAGTATCACAAGCTCACTAGCAAGTTAGAGTGTTCAAATGTCCAAGAGAAGGAACATGGAACCGGCCATCCAAGTATATATAGGCTCCTCTCCAAATGGAGCCGTTACTCTAAAAATTTGCTCTCTGGCAAGACCGACCGGGCCTTGGCCGGAACCACCGGGTCCGGTCCGTCCAGTCCGGTCGGTGCTTCCGGCCGCATCCGACAAGCGGGGCCCACGGTGGCACCCCATCTTCATGCGTCCGGTCCACGGGTCCGGTCGTGACCGGAAGCATCCGGTCCAGGGTCCGATCCCGGCGTCCGGCCGGATCGCGGCTGCCGCAGAGCTCTCGCGACGCGACCGATCGGGAAACCCACCGGTCGGTGCGTCCGGTCACTCCTCCGAGCGTCCGGTCACCCCCGTGACGACAAGTCTTCAAGTTTTCTTTTGCTCTTTGCTTCAACTTTGCTTCGCCTCTTGCCATAGGTTGCCAACACATCCAAGATGACCACGTTAACACCAATGTTAGCACGTCGAGATGTTAGGCAGGATCGAAGTTAGTGCTCTCATGTCCTAAATGCAAAATGCAAGTCGATATGGACCTAGAAGCACTTCATGCAAGGATTGTCGCGGCATTCCCTCTTAATAGTCGGCCATCTATCCTATAATGTGATCACACGCTCTATCGTGTCTTGACCACTAAAAGGAAAACCCTATCAAGATACCTTTGCCTTGATCTCCCGGGTTCCTCTCAAGCCGATCACCGAGCTTGACGATCCACCATGTCCATCACCATTTGTCCATGCTCATGATCATCATGCTCCTTGTCATCCTTCTAATCCTTTCTAATGTCACACACTTAGAGCAAGGATTAGTCCACAAGTGTCGTCATCAATTCCCAAAACCAAACATGAGATTTCAACTGGCATACAAGCCAGCTTTGCATCCCTAAGGGTTAGAATATTTTGATTTAGTTCTCTTTTGATCATTTTCTTGCAAAAGCTAGGATATGATTGCTTGCTTGCCTTGCATTCAGCGTTGTTTTCAGTTCTTCTATCACATGGTTTGTTTTTGCTTGCTTACTTTGCCTTTTAAATTATAGAGTAAAATCTATGGCCGGTCCTTAAACTTGTATTGTTGTGTCATCCCGGTCCATAAACTTAGAAAGTGTGTTACTTCGGTCCTTAAACTCTATTCGGGTTTCGTATTCATCCAAACGGATATGGATCCATACCTGCTTACCAAGATAATACTTGATTGCATGAAACATAAGATTAGGAGGGGCTGCATATAAAATTTGCTAGACACACAAAAATACACAAATATTTATAAACTACGGGAGGGATTGTTTTGAATTAAAACCATATTTCTTTCCTCTCATCCCCGTCGCTCTCTCCGTCTCCCGTGATCGGCGGCGGCGTGACGGATGGCGGCGGCTGGGAACCCGAGCAAGCGCTAGCGGCCGTCCGAGTGGCCGTGTCATGCCGAGGGCCAGGAGCGACGCCGCGGTTGCCGACGCGGGCGGAGGGTTCCGCGGTGGGACGGCGCCACGGGCGGTGGCGGTCGCGCGCTGAGCACGCCATGACCGTGAAGAAGCTCATCGGCGACATGTTGTACGCCGCGCCAGCCCTCCCGGACGCCGAGGTATTGCAAGGCGTCGAGAGGCGCCCGCGGAAGGCAACGACGTCGGCGCTTGCCGCCGAGCCTCGGAGACGAGTTCGCGCGTCTTTGGTTCGGGCCGGCTCCGCTTCACGGGTCGACGTGGTGCGTGGAACCGGATGACAAAGTGGAGCTCGCTGCACCGGAGAAGGACGATCGGGTGCACCACGAATAGCGAGCGGGGAGTACGATTGCTCGTACGTAGGGGTTGATTGTTGTCCGTAGGGAGGTGGTTATTGTCAAAGACAAATGCGAAGATGAGCAAGGTTGGTCGAACGTGAACCGCTCGGCTCGTGAGCTTCCATGGTCTGTGACCTGTGAGAGAGATGCCGCCTCCGTGGAGTGGCTTCTGGGGACGGGCGCGGCGGACAACTTGAGCACGATGGCGAAGCGCCGGCAAGCGGCCGGTACGCAGAGCGAACAACGACACACCACGAGCTAACCAAAGACCTCGTGTGAGAGAGATGAGAGGTAAAAGATAGAACCCGACATGTAGGGCCATATCCGTTTGGATCAATATGATACCCGATTAGAGTTTGAGGATCGAAATGACACAATTTATGAGTTTGTGGACCGGGATGACACACCCTGACAAGTTCGAGGACCGCCATGTACTTTACTCTAAATTATATCCTGTAGAAAAAAATCAATGACACACACACCCCACTACCCATAGCAAGTAAAATCCAATAGAGCATCTCATTTGTGTGACAACACATATCAAATATGTTGCTACCTGTGAATATAAAATATGATACTCTACCATTTATGATATTCTCAAAATCATTGTTAAACCTCATAGCAAATTTTGAACTTACTAGTAGTACATAGTTTATAATATCATTGAACCTAGCGGTTTAAAGTTTGTAATGTCATAGTTCAAACTTTATCATTTTTCTGTGTAAACTTTTGAACTTAGCAAAGACAAAGTTTATAATATGGTAGTCCAAAGTATTGAACCAAGCATTATAAATTTTATAATATGATAGTTCAAAGTATGGAACCTAGTTTAAAGTTATTCAAATTCTGAGTGTAAAGTTTCTAACTTAGAGTACAAAGTTTATAATGTGTTGGTTCAGAGTTTTGAACATAGTAGTATAACGTTTTTAGTGTCATAGATCAAAGTTTATTAATTAGGAGCGTAAAGTTTTTCACCTAGCACTACAAAGTTTTTAATGTGATACATTCAAGTTTTTTAATCTACTTCAAAAAAAGTTTGCAATGTCGTACTTTAAAAAGTTTATCATTTATGAGTGCGAAGTTTTGAACCTAGCATAGTACAAAGTTTGTAATGTGATAGTTCAAATTTTATAAATTCAAAATGTAAAGGTTTAAGACTAGCATTACAAAGTTTTATAAATTATGACGGTAAAGTTTATAAAATCTAATCATAAACTTTTATAAATTTTGAACATAACATAATACAAAGTTTTTAAAATTCTAACAAGATACAAAGTGTGAAGGATCATGAGCCTAGCAATATAAAGTTTATAGTATCATATTTTAAAGATTATTATAAAGTTTATATAAATTCTGAGTATAAAGTTTTATATAAATTCAAAGTTTTGAAACTAGAAGTACAAAGTTTGTAATGTCAAAGTTGAAAGTTTATAAATTATGAGTGTAAAGTTTTGAACCCGATAGTGCAAAAGATTTGTTTTAGTTAAGTATGTTTTGGATTTATATTCGGAGGTTTTGATAGATGTGTGATTCCGCCGTTTCTTTTTTTTTTTTTTCCATCGAGAACAAGCCGCCCGACGGGCGGGACATCGTGGGTATCATCATTGTGCTCATCATCAACTCCACTACCATTTTCATTGAGGAGAACAATGCCGGCAATGTGTTGCCGCCGCTCTCAAGGCGCGCCTCGCCCCCAAGGCCAAGGTAATCGACAGGATATCTTGTTTGCTGTGTGGTTGGTTGGAGCGTCGTTTTTTGTTGTTTTGCCTTGATGTGGATGGTGTATTGATTCCGTTTACTTTTTGCCGTGATAATAAAGGTTCTCGAAAATGGTTAGTCGACCGAGGAGGAATCGGCTATCCTTGTGACAGAGAGACATCATCGGTGTGAAGCTAGGGGGATATCATTCCAAATTGAAGCTTGTCCGATTGAAGGGGATCCACCGAAAATTGATTAGTGTTGACACCTCTTAAGCCATGTTTTTATATGTCAATTAAACATAAAATAAGGTTATAAAAAGAATAAAATGCATAGAATAGGTGTTATACTGATAAAGTTTCACGAGTTTTGGTGATTTATATCTTTTCAGGGACTTAACAGGAAAATGCCGGAAAACTTAGAGAAAACCCCCCAAACAATAAGAAGATTTACCAGAGAAGAATTTCGATCCGAAAAGTGAACTAAAACATTCTAGAAGACACCAGAAGACACCAGGGAAAGACCTGACGGGTAGGGCCCACCCTAGCTTTGGCGGCCGCCAAATTCAGTGGGGCCGACCGCCAGGTGGGTCCCACCTGTCGGCCTCAGCTTCTTAGGTCAGTTTCTAACCGACTTTGAGGTTGTATCTACGCCGTTGTTGCAGTCGGTTTGATCCAAGGGCCAGCATTCATCCACCAGGACTATATAAGGAGGGTCCTACCTCTGGCCTTAGGCATGAAAATCATTATTCATCATACTCAGCTCTGATCATAGCTAGAGCCATACCTTTCTAATTAGAAGAGCTAGATCAAATTGAGAGAGATTAGTAGAAAGTGAGAGATAGATTAAAGAACTTGATTAGAGTTCTAGATCTGTTCTTGAGAGATAAGAAGTAGAGTTGAGGAGAAGTAAGGAGAAGTACCGAATCTGTCGATGACTCTCTACGCTTGTACCTCTGGGATCAAAGGCTTCATTGCACTTGATCTTCAGACTTCTTTGGTGGATCAACCTTATATTTGAGTAAGTTCACTTGTTTATATTTCTTTCGGTTTATGACTCATTAGAGTACTTTGATTCTTGTCGCTCTTGAATTGAAGTTGTTACCCCTAGTGTAAACGTGGTGTTTAGACTAGATAACTCATAAATACACCTTACCTGCCGGAGCGTGGTAGATCGTGGTAGTGACAGTACCATTGATTTCCTTTGGATTCCACTTCCCGTAGGATAGGACACGTAGGACATAGTTGCTGGGGGAATAGTAAGTTTCGCCCTTACTTTCCTTTGAGTACGTCCCCATTAAAGAATATCTTCGAGCCTTACAAGGATATAAATTAGACAACCATAAAATTCTTCTCACCTTTTATCTGAACTCCCGTTCCTTCCTATTATCTCAGGGATTAGTTTTGTTTCATTATTCTCACACCATTCTCCCCTGTGGATTCGATATTTAAAACCCTCACCTGGGTGAAGTGCTCATCGTTTTTACGTTAAACTTGCGGACTATACAAATTTATAAATAATTCTGTAGGATAACTTTTACCAACAAGCATTTCGTGCCGTTGCTTGGGGAGAACGGTTTGTCGATTATTTGAGCTAAACTAAATCTTGTATCATATCATTAGCTTAGATTTTTCTTTTATCTTATCTTATCTTTTTTAAATCATTATCCAAATGGATACTACCCCTCTTTACAAATACTTGGCACCCAATGGGCAAGCTTGTAGACCTGTGCTATCATCTAAACCTATTCAAGCTGGATCTTATGAGTTTCGCCCCCCAGGTTGATAGAGATGGTCCAAAACCATACTTTCTCAGGAGAATTAGACGAAAATCCTTTTATTCATCTCCAAACTTTTGAGGAGACATGTAAATGCCTCCATATTGAAGGCATGTCCCCTGAAACTATCCTTTGGACGCTCTTTACATTCTCTTTAAAAGGAAAAGCTCGCCAAAGGGTACAATAGAAATAAAGAAAGAATGGGTGGCAATTGGGAACTTGCTTAAATGAATTTTGTGCTGATTTCTTTCCCATGTCAAAACTAGTTAACTTTAGGCTCTCAATCCTATCCTCAAAACAAAATCATAATGAATCTTTGAGTACCTATTGGGAACGATATGATCTTCTTTCCAAATCCGGACCTAATCTCGCCATACCGGACCATGTTCTAATTCAACACTTCTATATTGGTCTGAATAGAAAATCTAGAAAATACTTGAACACCTCTCATGAATGGATCTTTCATTCATCTTTCACCCCCTGAATGCATTGCTATCTTAAATAAAATAGTGGAGAACAATGAGGATGATCCAACTGCAGGGAAATACTTAAAAATAGAAGAAATAATGTAAAAGAAGAAAGATTAGTGAATCTATTTCTATTCCGCATTCTTTACAAATCCCAAATTAATCCGTAACCTTTTGAAGAACCGTGAGGTTACTTCAATCTCTGATTTCTTACTTGATATCGAGGATGATTTCTTTACAGATTATGGAAATATCTCGAAATATCGATTTACATCTCAGAAGACTAGAACATCACAACCTTATCCTTTAGACTCTTCCGATTTGACACATTTAAAAGGAACTACGTAAGAACTTGTCTCATTTATAAGTAGCGAATGGACGTAAGAATCGAGCTTTCCTCCGATGTGATCCATTTGGATTGACCTTCGTACCTATTCGTTGCCAAATTGATAAAGATCCTTTTGATGCTCTTTATAATCCAATAGTGGGGATAAACATCATGGCATTATCCTTTGCTCAAGATCTTCTCAAAAACATGCCATTGAGTCCCACTACAAAATTATTATTAAAACCTTCAGGAAAAAATATTCAAAGTTTAGGAATTCTTTATGTCTTACCAATCAAGGTTAATAATATCATGGTACATCTTAGCTTCTATATCTTTGATATCATGGAGTTTGACCTCGCCGATAGGACAACCAATAGAAAGACTTACTTTTAAAGGACAATCCGGAGACTTAGATTTTCAGCTAGACAAAGATCTTCAATTCTCATTACCTATAGTCCAAGCTATTCATGCTAAATCCGAGTCTTGTCCAGAACCAGATCCCATGGAGGAAGTTAAAGAGGCCACTGTAGAATATTTTGTGGAATCTAATCAAGAAGATGATTTAGAATTCTTTATTGAAGAAGAGGATGAAAATCCTACCACTTCAGAACCTCTAGATGAATTTGAGAATCCACAGACCTCCTATTGAACTTAAACCTTTACCACCAGGCCTCACTTATGCTTTCCTAAATCAAGATTCAGAGTCTCCAGTGATCATAAATGATAAACTAACACCAGAACAGACTCTTAGGCTGATAACTGTCTTAGAAAAACATCGCTCAGCGTTAGGCTACGCACTCAATGACCTAAAAGGAATTAGTCCTGCTCTCTGCACTCATCGTATTCCTACAGATCCAGATATACCCCCATCTATAGAACCTCAAAGAAGACTCAATAATGCGATGAGAGATGTAGTTAAGAAGGAAGTTCTTAAGTTATTACACGCCGGGATTATATATCTTGTGCCACATAGTGAGTGGGTAAGCCCCGTACAAGTCGTGCCTAAGAAGGGACGCATGACAGTTGCTAAAAATGATAAGAATGAATTAATTCCTCAAAGAACTGTTACAGGATGGAGAATGTGCATAGATTATAGAAAACTAAATAAAGCCACAAGGAAAGATCATTTTCCATTGCCTTTCATTGATGAGATGTTAGAACGATTGGCAAAACATTCTTACTTTTGTTTCCTTGATGGATATTCGGATATCATCAAATCCCAATCCATCCTAATGATCAAAGCAAAACCACTTTTACATGCCCTTATGGAACTTATGCTTATAGAAGAATGTCTTTTGGGTTATGTAATGCACCTGCTTCTTTTTAAAGATGTATGATGTCTATATTTTCTGAAATGATTGAAGAGATTATGGAAGTTTTCATGGATGATTTTTCTGTTTATGGAAAAACTTTTGACGATTGTCTAGAAAACTTAGATAGAGTTTTGCAAAGATGTGAGGAAAAGCACTTAGTCCTTAATTAGAAAAAATATCATTTTATGGTTAGAGAAGGAATAGTGCTTGGTCATCTTATTTCAGAAAGGGGAATAGAGGTTGATAGGGCAAAAATAGAAGTTATAGAACGCTTACCTCCCCATTAATGTTAAAGGGATACGAAGTTTTCTAGGCCATGCCGGTTTTTATCGTAGATTTATAAAATACTTTTCACATATTGCTAGACCACTTACCAGCTTGTTAGCCAAAGATGTTTCCCTTTGTTTTTGATGATGCTTGTCTTAAAGCTTTTGAAAGTTCAAAAAAGGCTCTTGTTTCGCACCAATTATTCAACCCCCTGATTGGTCTTTGCCTTTTGAAATTATGTGTGATACCAAAGGATTATGCCGGTGGGGAAGTGTTAGGGCAAACTAAAGACAAGAAACATCATGCTATTGCTTATGCTAGTAAAACTTTGACCGGACCACAACTTAATTATGCTACTACTAAAAAAGAGTTGCTAGCAGTTGTTTATGCTATAGATAAGTTCAGATCTTACTTGGTTGGAGATAAAGTAATTGTTTACATTGATCATGCTTTGCTTTGAAATATTTGCTCCCAAGAAAGATGCTAAACCTCGTTTGATAAGATGGATTTTGTTACTCCAAGAGTTTGACTTATTAGAAATTAAAGATAAGAAAGGAGTAGAAAATTTTGTTGCTGATCATTTGTCTAGAATGCATTTTGAAAAACCAAATAAATTGCCTATTAATGACTCACTCAGGGACGATATGTTTTATCGGATAACCCATACCGATCCCTGGTATGCAGATCTTGTTAATTTTATGGTTGCAGGATATGTAGCACCAAGGGCTGATAAGAAGAAGATTATTTATGAAAGTCGTCACCATTTATGGGATGATCCATACCTCTTTAGAGTATGCTCTGATGGGTTACTCAGAAGATGTGTGCCAACAGAAGAAGGATTGCAGATTATTGAAAGATGTCACTCATCACCATATGGAGGTCATTATGGGGCATTCAGAACACATGCAAAGATTTGGCAAGCGGGATTTTTCTAACCAACCATGTATCAAGACACAAAAAGATTTTATCCGAAGATGTGGAGCTTGTCGAGGCACGGAAATATAAATGCAAGAGATGCTATGCCTCTAACAACCAATCTTCAGATAGAACTCTTTGATGTCCGGGGAATTGATTACATGGGACCATTCCTAAAATCTGGAAAGTATGAATATATCCTAGTAGCAGTGGATTATGTTTCAAAATGGGTAGAAGCTTTACCATGCAAAAATGCAGATGGTAGAAGTTCAATCAAAATGTTTGAAGAAACTATATTCCCAAGATTTGGAGTACCTCGATGGTAATTAGTGACGGAGAAAGCCACTTCATTGATAGAAGATTTCGACAGTACTTATTGAAGCATGGAGTTCGTCACAACATTGCTACAGCTTACCACCCTCAAACAAGTGGTCAAGCAGAGACTTCAAATAAACAAATCAAGAACATTCTACAGAAAAAAGTTGAAGAAATGGGAACTAAATGGAAGGATAGACTTCCAGAAGCACTATGGGCATACAGGATAGCATATAAGACTCCTATTGGAATGACACCTTATCAACTTGTTTATGGAAAGACCTGTCACTTGCCTGTAGAGCTTGAGTTCGAGGCTCACTGGGCAATCAAGAGATGGAATATGAATCTCGATGCTTCAGGAGTCTAAAGGAAGATGCAATTATCAGAATTGAAGGAATGGAGAGAGAAAGCTTATCATAATGCTAAGATTTATAAAGAAAGAACCAAGAGATGGCATGACAAGAAGATAAAGATAAAGACTTTCACTCCAGGAGATCAGGTATTACTCTTTAATTCCAGGGTAAAATTATTCGGGCATGAAAAACTTCAGAGCAAATGGAAAGGACCTTTCAAGGTAGTAAATTCATCATCACATGGGGCAATCACTCTTCAAGACTCCGAAGGTAAGTTATTCAAGGTAAATGGCCAACGTCTTAAAATTTTCTATGAGCCCGATAAGCCTGATGAAATAAATAAATTAAATGAAATAGATGAAATAGGCTTTATGATGTATCCAACCCAAGGGAATTAATTTTCGTAGAACTTGTTTTTGTAGGCTAAAAGTATAAGCATTACAACTAGAATAGAGATAATAGGCCGTAGAAAAAAGGGCACAACACAGTGCAACAGGGCACTGGCGGCCGACCCATTTGGGCCTGGCGACCGCCAGGCCTCTGTATCTCCTCTTTCTCATTTTTTGCCCAGGAATACTCTTGAACCTACCCATTGTAATGACGAGCATTCTAGAGTCATTTACATAGGACCATACTGCTAGTCTTTACATCCCATTCCATGCACCTCTGCCTATATAAACAAGCCTCTTCTGATCATTTAATCTCATCTCATTCATTCTCCATTAAGACCGACGACCAGCACCTCCTATTTCCAACATGAAGAACACTGAGACCCGTATGATGGTCTATGATCCAAATAAGGCAGCAGCTAACTCATCCAATTCATCCAACTCAATGGCTTTAGTCCCCTATGAGCCAAAACCTTTAGCTGTTGTCCCTCCACCACCTTCAAATCCAAAGCCTACACGTGGGCAATTGTATGCTCAAAGCTTGCTAGCTGCATGTCGTGACATTGCCATGAAGAAGAAGATTCCGATCCCTGAAGGCACCAAGTTAAGCGCTCCAGGACAGAATGAGAAGCTCACTAACGTTGAGTTTGATAAGTTCGGGAATATTAGGAAGAGCACATACACTAATGCTGGTCTTGTCCTTAACGGGGTTCGTGCTAATCCAACCAAGTTCGCTTTGTTGAACCTAGGGAAGCAAATGAACCGATGCCCAAGCCAGGGAAGAATGACTACGGCAAAGCTCCGTCGTCTGAGAACACTTCCACATGAAGAACTTTATGAATACTGAGCATGAGACCTTGAGCTACATAGCTAGACGTGTAGATGAGTTAGAAAAGAAAAAAATACAGATTTAGAGAGGAAAAATGCAAATAAGTTAGCAACGAAGGTGGGAGTACTCAAGCGTATCCTAAACAAAGCTTACTAAGGATATGTAATACGCTCGAGATTATAAGAGCACTTGTCGAATCAGTTAGTTATCGAGTTAATTTTGCTTTGAATTAAATTAGAGTTTTGAGTCAGTTGTTGAGTCAAGTTTGTTTGAGTCTATACTATATTTGGTTGAATAAATAAAGAGTGCTCTTGCTTATAATAAGTTTTTAATCTATTCTCCCATTATTATTTTTTTATATTTTTTTTGTATATGTTTTTCTTGTCTCCACCATGTTTTTGAATAAAGGATAATAAAAGATAGTGTGGGGGAGACAAAGTCAACAACAAAAAAAACGAAACTGAACCCGAAAAAGCGAAGCAAAACAATAAACACAGAGCGATGATCCAACACGACGAAACTCGGGCCAAGGAGCAAAGGGGCTCTAGCGGCCGCCAGAGTGATCCATGGCAACCGCCATGCTGCCACCTCGCCTCGTCTTCAGATTTCTTCACCCCTCGGTTTGATCTCTCGAACTTTGCTTTAGTTCATATTTTGGTTTTACGTTCAATCGGTTTCGAACCTTTTGCTGATATGCTAAAAAATAAAAGAGAATAAATTGATATGCTTTGTTTTAGAGATAAATTCACATAACACTTTTTCATTGTTAGAATAATTTTTGTTGAAAGAATAATCTGTTAAAAACCCAAGTTGTTTAAGTTGTTGTCAATTTTGGGATAGAAGTTTGATGAGAACTTAATTCTTGATATCTTTTCTGCTGGAGAATTTATTTCGAAAATATTAAAAATAATAGCTTTACTTCATCTCTGTGGAAAATATTATATCCTACTACAGCCATGTTATGAATATTAAAACCAGCAGTAAGTTATTTGCTTTGTGTTGAGCTTTTGTCAAATTTTTGTGACTCAAGTTGTTTTAAGATGAAGAACACGTACACTTGTTTTTATTTATATGCTCAGTTGTTAATCTCTCTAAATTTAATAAATAATTTTTTTGTACAGCAAGGCATGGGCTATGCAAAAATAATACTTAAAAAAAAGAGAAAAAGGGAGATGAAAAATGGACAAAAGTCTTACGGGCGAGTAGAGCCTAGCTCCCTAAAAGAGATGAAAAATGAACAAGTGTTCGAGGGCGAGAAGAGCCCACATCTCTAAAAATAAAGATGAAAAATAAACAAGTGTCCGAGGGTCAGTAGAACCCACATCTTTATAAGAGAGGGAATAAAAGACAAAAGTCTAGGGCCAGCAGAGCCCACCTCTCCTCTCTAAAAAAAAAAAAAAAATAGCCCATGATCTTGTTTGTAAAAATATTTATTTCAAAAGAGAGGAGTAAAAAAGAGAGCATAGTAGAATTAGCACACACAATGCACATCTTGATCTAAAAAGATGTCTTTCCTTGGATCTAATTTTTGACATTGTAAATACATGCAAGGTAAATATGCTACATATCTTTTCCAAACCTGAAGCCCTAGATACAACTTTTATTAGAAGTATATATTTTATTTACATATGCTTGTGTGAGGATCCAAAAAATACTATATATATATATATATATATATATATATATATATATATATATATATATATATATATATATATATATATATATAGGGCTGCGCTAAATCCTACCCGGGGTAGTGATTATTAATCGCTACCCGAGCGCATCTCTACGAGCCATCCAAATGAGTGTAAGGTCCTTGATGGCTAGAGGGGGGTGAATAGCCTATAAAAATTTTCTACAATCTCAACTAAACAAACCGGTTAGTATAAAAAACACGGCGTAAAAAGCGGTTTTGCACTAGCTCTAATGGTCAAGCAAGCCTTCTAGTGACAAGACTAAATAATTCTATGATCTCTAGTCCACACAAAGTCTATGTCACTACTCTAGCTAATGAGCAATCCTAATATGGTCCTTATGCTAGCAAGAACAACCTACACAAGCAAATGCTAGCTCTCTACTCAAAGTAAACTAGGAAGATAAAAGCAAGAGTGAGAGGCTTGTTATACCGATGTGTAGAGGATGTCAACCAATCACCGGGAAGATGAAAACCAAACAATCACTCGAAGGTGATGATCCACACAAGAGACAATGAACAAGTCGATTTGTTCACCCGGAGTTCGTTGTACACCGACAACTACTCTCCGGTTGTGCCGACCAACACAAGGATGGTGTTTGAGCTAGGCGGTGCCCTTGCTAGCCTCAACACACCACTCAACAAGTGTGGTACCCAAGACACGAGCAATGTATTCCTTGCACTTTGTCTTCCCGACGAGGAGTGCGTAATCCTCTCACAAATCAACCGGAGGTGGCCAAGAAACAATCACCTCTTCTTGCCAACAACTCCACCACTTCACCAAGCCGGCTAGGAGCGGTGCCTCCAAGAGTAACGGGAAATCCACCGTCACAACACGATCCCCAAGTGCCTCTAGATGCAAGAACTCAATGCAATGCACTTGGATCACTCTTCTCTCAAGAATGAAGCTCAACACAAGAATGAGAGGGGAGGGAGGCTTGCTTGCTTGCTCAAGTATGTTAGGAATGATTCAAATGACCAAGAGAGAGAGCATGTGGCAGCCAAGTGGGTATATATAGGCCACACCACGAAATGTGGTGGAGAGGGTGAAAGACACACTCTCTGCGGCCTGACCGGACGCACTGACCGGACTCACCAGTGAGTCCGGTCGGTGGATCCGGTCACAACCGACAAGCCGACCCAACCAGCCGAGCCCCTGTCTCCGAGCGTCCGGTCCAGCAACCGGTCGAAGCGTCCGGTCAGCGTCCGGTCGGCCCACGGCCGAAAGCTCCTCGACATGCTCTCTGCTAGACGCGCCCGACCGGCAGCGTCCGGTCGCACCCGACCAGCTTCCGGTCGGTGCGTCCGGTCGACCCTCGGCTGAGACCTGAAACCACGCTTTTCTGTTAACTCTGACCGGAACCACTCAGCGAGCGTCCGGTCGAAACACCGTGCTTCCGGTCACGCTTCCGGTCGACGCCAGAGAAGCGCGAGATCGTCGTTTCGTCGCCGTTTCTTCTCCTTTGCTCCAAACCGACTTCCGTCACTTGTTTCTTGTTGCCGACACGCCGAAGAACACCTCGACACCATGTGTTAGCATTTTCGAAACCAATTCCGACAAGGACGGAGTTAGCACTTTAGGTTAGAATGCATGCATATGAATTTTGAACCTAAAGGCACGTGAGGATCGATATGTACGAAAGTTTTCCCCTCTTTATAGTACGGCTTATCGATCCTATAATCATCCACACCCTCTATGGTGTCTTGGATGTGAAGTCAAAAGCCCTATGGTTATACCTTTACCTTGGGGACTTTTGATCACCGAAACTCCACCGGGTTGCATGCTTGATCATCCTTTGGATCACCTCGATCCCTCATCCATGACCATCATGCACCAACTCCAGCACGACCAATCTCCAATCATGTCACACACTTAGAATAGAGAGATCAGTCCTTAGGTGTCACTAATTAACCAAAACCAAACATGAGATCTTCAGCGAGCCGCGCCCGACCTTGACCGAATCCGACGCGCATGACTCCCTCCCAGCCCGAGCCGACGCGCGTGAGTCCTCTCCGAGCCCGAAAGTGAACCCGATTGCGCCGCGACCGTCGCTGACCCAGCGCTGCAGCGAGAGCGCCGAGTAGTCCGTACACCGGCGATTAACCGCATCTCCGTCCCTCAGGACCGAGATTAGGCCATACCGGCGGTCCTTGTCCCGGCGCTCTCACCGCTGGAGCGGATATCCAGCAGCGACCATCGATCTCACCCGCCGGTGCGGCATCTCTTAGGGACCCCGACCGGTCACCATCGCCAACATCCTGCCTCGCCTCCATTGGCGCGGCGAGGGGGAGGAGCGCCTCGGTGCAACAAAGCGGATAGGGACGAGGTTCGAGCCCGATGGCGCGGTGGTCACCAAGACGACGCCGACCCTTCACCGCCATCGAATCGACGCCACAACAGCGCTAAGGTGGGAATTACGAGCTAGTTTCCGTGATTTATTTATAGCTATCCAATAATCCGTAAATGTTTCCGTGATCTCTGTCGGTTTAAGGATTTATTGGATAAATAGGCGCCCGACCACTGGTCATTGTCCTCCATTCACGGTGGAGCACCTAACCTCTCCAAAATTCCCCACGAGTAAAGGTAATTTGTTTACCGTGTGAGCTTGTTTTCATAAAATTAAAAAAACGTGTGAACGCGATGAATTTTAGCTTGTGGATGAATGATTCTGCGGGGTGATGGTCTTGACTTCTAGTGGGTTAGATCGAGAATTTGAAAATCAAGTCTAATTGTCCCGATTCTACAATGGTGACATGTTAGCCCGGTGTTCGGCAGAAATACCGGGTTTGCGCATCTGCATGGACAGAAGCCAAAATTAGGATCATTCCAGTCGGTCTTATGATGATATTTACATTTGTTTGATGAATAATTTTTATGACCCAAGAAGTAGAGTCAATAAAAATGGATTTCCATAATTGGACAAGAAACAAGCCGATATATCTTAGGTGAAGAAATAATACTCAATTGCATTAGCAAATAGCTAACCAATGAAAGCACCTCGAGAGGGAATCCTCTGCTGATGGTGTGGTATCATGATTCTAGTAGGTTATGTTCGAATTCAGCTCGGGATACAAAGTTGATAACTTAAACATCTGAATTATGTCCATGCCTTTTCTCCAATACATAACCTACAGAGAATATTAAAAGCATAGTAAACACAAAAAACCAAGCAAAGTACTTCATTGAATTGATAGTTTATATTGAAGATCCGAATGACAGATTATTACCACCGATCACCACCTATCATCTCCACACATCTAGAATTCTTGATGTATAAACTTAGCATTCCAAGACAATTTAGCATTTGTTATTTGCGAGAATGTCAAATTTAGGCGCATCTAGTTGTCGTTACACCGAGTATATACAACTTCACTATCATTTAGAACATAAATCAATGCAAATTGCTAGGAATCGATGAAGTCGCAGAGAAAAAAAAATCACATTTTCTTGCGGGCTAGTCATAACAAATTGTATTATGTCACAACATCCACCTCGTGTTCTCCACTTGTGTTCATTCTTGCAGGTTAGTCATATAAATTTGGTGAGAAAATAAACAATGTAGTAGCTTGCGGGATGGAGGAGATTGGTCAGCCGGCCGAGGAGCGACTCAGGAAGGGAAGTGTAGTGGAGGACGTGCGGCAGCCCCTCTCTCAACCATAAATCGCCACGCGAACAGCGGCGACATGGAGAAGTGGAGAACACGAGGTGGATGTTAGTGACATAGGAGCAAAGGAATTGAATTTCTCAAGGAGAATCCATTGCGCAACTTCCCATTCGAGTTTCATCTGTTGGGCTCCCTCGTCCCGAGAGGTGTTCTCGTTGTGATCAAGCCGTGGAATGCGCACATTTGCACCGCAGAGGTGTTGCATGGGCATGTCCCCGGACTCGATCTCAAGTTGTCTTTACATGTACGTGCATATGTACGAGATGTGCAAGAAGTCCATAAGAAGGGCATGTGTACTTTTAGCATACATTACACTAAAATTATACTCGTACTCATCACATCCATGAATGAATAAATGATTTGTTGCACATGTTTACGGCCTTTTGTATATATAAAAAAAGAATGTCTATCGATAACTTCATACTATATATGGTTAGAAATATGAAACTTGTATGAGCAGACTACGCTAAGGTATCTCTATAAATATATTTTAACAGAAAATATGATTGCAATATTTATTCTAAGATTTGATAAATTAAACATTTCGAAAACAAGAAAAAACGTAAAACAACAGAGACAACTTAGAAACAAATGCTAGGAGGAGCTATTTCCCTCCGTTCCCCGACTCTACCTCATTCGTTCAAGCCAAAGGCAAACTTGTCGGGTTAAGCTTCAAGAGTCACATTAGCCTTCTTGCGGCGAACCAATTTGCAAGCTTTACGTGCTCTGCAAGCTCGCCGTGCTCTACCAGTGAAAGGAGACAGGCATCGTGGGCCAGCTAGTTGCTTCTTTCCCACTGCCTTTCCCCTTTCTCGGAAGATAGGGGCGAAAAAACCGCTTCGAACTCGTTAGATTCGAAAAAAATAAGTGTGTCCGGAAGGTTGCCAACATAGAGCTCAAAAAGCATCACGGATCATAGAGCACACATTTTGCGATAGAGCAATTAACATCCTCATTGATAAACAATGTTGCGCGGTAGCAAAGATTCAAATCAACAACTTGATATAGTGATACAAGAAGGATGATCGCAAAAAAACAAGCTACTATCACTGAAATTACAATTTCCTTGAGAATGCCAAGTCCAAATTCTTGTCCTTTCCTCATTTTGTGATAGAGCAATTAACATACTCATTGATAAACAACTACTTGTCTACACAGTTATTATCATTACAGAGAGCGATGATTGCCAAGACTAAGAAGATGAGTGCCCGCAAGGAATGACCAAAGTGAGGTCATTAGACTGAATCCAACTATATCGGGAAGCAATTCAGATTTTTTTTTCTCCGAGCACATGCGTGAGCATGTATTTCAAGCAAGCCCAAGTTCATCGAACAAAAATACAGAATTCAAACAACTATATCAAATTCGGTGATTTAGCTTCTAACACCGTGGACACGTGGCGATAGGTACCGCCCACTTTCTTAGCTCGGTGTAGGTTATGACCTGTCACAAAACCCATTTCTTTACCAAAACTTTGCCTAAGGTGTAATGAAGAAATTGTTGGCCACATGTTAGAACATTGTTTGGCAAAAAAAACATGGTTTTGTTTGTATAGGTTCTAGGGCACAACTATAACCATCTCTAATTAAAAAAAAACTGACCTGAGGGGGTTAAGAAGTCTCTGGCAAATCATAAATCATAGCTGTGGAATCGGCATGTACCAGACCATTTTCTACTTATTAATGAAATAACACACAGCTTCCTACATGTTGAAGAATAAAAAATATGGCAATGTCTTGTAGTGGTACAAACATACCCTAAGTTCCATACTTCCATCGCATCATACAAGCAATAATATTTGATATGCAAATTGCTAAACAAATGGACCTTTTGACAAATATGAGAGTTCAATAGAATATAGTTCACCCAAGCCCGAGATTCAATAAAGAAAATTTTATGGTTGAACTTATTAGAAAATTGCCAGCACACTGTCAAGCGAAACTATAAATTATCACACAAGCTAGTGAATCATGTATCTATATCAGCTACCAGGGCACATAATGTTTTATGGACATGAATAATTGCATTACCACAGGGAAACACATCGGACATCTATATTCTTCATACTGGGAAGTAACATGTTCAGGATTTAGAATGCTAAGGCAGCCAGACCAGGGCGCTCTCGAGGATCCTTGTGGTGGTACTTGCAGCAGTAAAGAGTGGCTGTAAAGTGCTAAACGAAAGGACACAATAAACCTAAAAGAAAACTGAAAACATAGCATCTAAAACAAAACGAAAAGTTGATATGAAGACTGTAGTACCATGAGCAGTGTATACTTACCAGCACACCCCTGGCAATGGCAAAATTCATCAAGTGTGCTATGCAGAGCAAAGTAAGAAAATGATCAGCAAACGAAACTTTTTATGGTTTCAATATTGTTTCACAGGATCATGTGGAACTTTTTTTTAATTGGATCTAAACCAAATGATAAATAATATTTTTAATTAGATCTTTTCTAACCACTACACATGCACATAAGGCATGAATGTCTATGAAAACCATCTATAAAATTATAGCTGGTAGGCAGAACGCCACTGTTCATGCAAGGTTCTTGCGTCAGCTTGTGCACCTCCTTTGCTAGGTAGCTTCATTGTAGAGCTTAATGTCAAATTCTATGCATGGCGTAGACAACAATCAGTCCAAACAAGTGCGAGCACGCCAAAGATACCTTGTTCATGCAAGAGGCACACTAATGCGGCCGATCGAGTGTCGATGAGGCCAACATCACCTACCTGTGGAAGGAGGGTAACTAATAAAATTAGAAAAAAACATATAACTGGTGAGAACTCACATCAGAAGGCAAGGTTAAATAAAAAGTCATTCATTGGGGTAAGCTTAGAACATCAAGGCTCTCAAATTATTTCTCTGTCTCAATCCAAAGAGAAAAAAACATAACATTTTTACGGGGGTAGGAATCAAGTCATTACTTCTATGATGTGCAAGTAGTTGCTTGTCTCCAAGCTAGATAGGTAACTTCGATCATATGTCGTGCTAAGGTGCGCAAGCATAACCGAGTATACTTCGATCAACCAGATAAATCACATTTCAAGCCATGAACCTTTTGTTGCAAGAAAAAAATGCATTCTAAATAGCCTGATGAAATTTATATGTTCAAATATTTTAGTTGAATAGTCCGAGAAAATTTCTCACCAAGCATAAATAATAAATGACAGGTCAACACATATATGGAAGATGTTGGATTCAGTCACAAGGCATGTGATGTGCAAACATGCATAAAAGGAGCAAAAGAATGTCTGCAGCTTACCGACTGAGAAAATTTACTAATGGAATGCATCTATGCTCACTAATAGTAGTGTCGACCTAGATACCAGAGAAGCAGAGACACATGATCTACTATGCCCTATTGTGCCATCTTCGATAGCTTAAGGCTCAGTTTAGAGTGTTACTGAACTCTGATGTGTGCACTCCAAAGCAACATGAAATTCTTTGCCAGACATCGAGCAAACAAATTTGAATTACTTAGCTGATTGTTTCCAAGAAGCATGCACACCTACCGCACACGGATTAATCACGAAATTATTAAAATAGTACTTGCATAAGAATCCCAGTTCCTCACAAAGTCAATCATCGATAAGGGTAAAAGGTAATCAAGTAGTTCCTCACAACGTCAATCACGATATCAGATAATTTGGATATTCAGATTGTCATCATAGGCTGAGGGCATAGAATACAAGATAATTAAAAAAAAAGGTAAACGGTAATCAAGTAGATATCCATGTCAATGGAGAGGAGGTAACCATGTCCTGTGGAGTTTTGATATCCCACAGACTACCTGTTTCAGGACTTTGTCCATACCCAATGTTCATCGCATCCTACCTGCAAGTTGCGCCAATTTGAGTTTGCTCATCGCATCATCTCATAGTATAATTTCCACAATCGTACTCGTGCATCCGCAATATAAAAGCGTTTGGTTTGGAATGGTTATGGCGTAGACGTATTTATCATGTAGCTAGTAAGCGGAAATATGATTCTACGAGAATCCAACTTAAATGACACAGTTTACATCAAAAACACATTTTCTAGAGGATCCATGAAAAATAAATTTGTTCTCGCAAATCTTAGGATGAAGACATGCTCCAATAATATTTTATTTTTTTTCGCTTGAAGGGTTAGAACTACGCCGCTGGCATATCCCAGTCCTAAACCCCTACTATCAATAGTCAAATGACTCAAAAAAAAAATCGACAGAACATGGATATGCGGTAGTCACGATCTACTCTTCTAGAAATTTTATCAAACTCGATGGCATTAAGGTTAGCCAACTTTTCAAATAGTTCTCTCTTGTCGAGAGAATCCGAGCTACATGATGAAGAATGTATTTGGACAGAGTAAATTGAGTAATCGTACAATGACTGAATTCAATCACTTGCCTCGAGAATCCTCCAAGGGCATGCACAAACAAAGACATCTTGCATGACAATACTGTTAAGGTCCCATCCACGCTTTTCCAAGGAATCCGGATGCTTACCTTCCAATTGCATCAGTAAAGCAAATGTAACAGAACTAAAAGTATTCAAACATGCAATGGTTAATTAACAAACAGAAAATTTGTACAATTAGATTAACAAAATCAATACAATTCTTCAGCTTTCGAATGGCGCCGCAGATAGTCGAAGGCTTCCAAAATCAGCTATTCAATTTTGGAGCAATATTTCTTCTACACGCCGAGGGAGCACGAGAAACATAATCACAATCGGATACACAACAAGGTCCACATGAGTATTAATACTACGAAGATTCAAATGAGTTGAGATTCCAATCTTCAAGTGTAAAATGCATTTATCTCGAAATGCGAGATTCAAGCCTCACATGTGTTAAATTGAAAAGCACAGGAGGGAAGCATACCGTCATTGAAGGAGGCTTTGAGGACGGAGGTGGGGTGCGGCATCGGATGCCGCGACGCCGCTGCCAGAGGCTCCCCTCCAGCGCAGCGCCCGCTGCGTCGTCGGCATCCTCCCCGCGCGGCACGCCAATCGCGGCCTCCCGGCGCGACCAGGATCGGCGGGGCCTACAGACCGAGCGCGAACGGGATCAGGGGCGGGACCTAGAGGAGAGCAGCGGCGGCCGAGGGGAACTTCGATTCGGGGAGAAAGTCCGGCCTCGGGGTTCCCGTCTTGCGCGAGATCGTGTCCGCCGGCTGGGTTCCCCCGTGCGGCGAGGTCGTCCGTCTCGGCAACACAAACGACGCGGGCGGCTTGAAGCGGGCGGAGCGATGAGCAACACAGCGAGGAAGTGGAGGCGGCCTCGCTCGGTCCGGCGACGCCGGCTAAGAAAGCAAGAGGACGGCAGCGGCAAGTGGACCTCGTGCGCCGGGCATGGCGATGGCGGCGGCGAGGAGCGCTCGTGCGTCGGAAGAGACGAGCTGGGGCGCAACTGGCATCTCATCCTCATCCGGGCCCTCCCCACGAACATGGTGTGTGTGGGACTTGGGAGGCACTAGCTGCGCTCGGGAACCGCCGCTGAAAACACACGTGGTTGGCTGGGACCGGGAGCCGGGGATGAGGGAGCGGGGGCAGCGCATGGTGCTCGCTCGGGCTTGTGATTTGGGCTCGGGTAGTGTTTATTATTCAATTGCCTGGGTAATATATATATATATATATATATATATATATATATATATATATATATATATATATATATATATATATATATATATATATATATATAGTATATCTGATTCGGATGGTTCCAATTATGTGCCTAACGGATAGAGATAAAATAACTAAAAATAAAATAAAAATATATTATTTGCTGCATTCTCGCCGTGATTCACGGGTACTGCATCTCAGCTTGGCCGCCGGTTGGGTATATTATTTAAGTGTCGTCCGCTTATGGAGTATGTAGATATAATTATTTTATTCATTAAAGAGTATATTATTGATTAAAGTATGCTCACTATGCAACACTTTCAGAGTATGTATACGTGTTCATACTTTTTGAATTGGTGTGTATATATACATACTAATTTGAGAAGAGTATATACGCATACTAGTTTCAGAGAGTATATACGCATACGAGAAGAGTATATAAGCATACTTTTTGATGGAAGTATATATACATACTTTTTTAATGGTAGTGCTAATAATTTGAGAAGAGTACATTTACATACTTTTTTTAATGGTAGTGCTAATAATTTGAGAAGAGTACATTCACATACTTTTTTTCAATTAGAGTGTACATATACATACTAATACTAGTTTGAAAAGAGTATATACATACATACTTTTGGACGGTAGTATGGACAAATACTTTATTTATCTTATAAGTGCATACATGGCAGGATTAGCATATACGCACATATCATTAAGAAAAAGGAGTATTAGTATATATACTCCATACATACACTCCCGACTCCCGTGTGCGTAGATGGGTCGATACAAAGCTGGACTATAATATTTGAAGTATACTGTACAGAACATGATACTATAGTCTAAAAGTATCAAGTGATACTCTAATTCTAAATAATGTGTCGAGAGCATCACATTCATCCTGCAAGTGCCGACGATTCTTGCAGCAGTAACACCAAAAGGCAGTGAGAGAAATCATGTGGTTCAGAATTAGCAAATTACAACTAGTGTTCTACGACCTGACTACTCCTCTTCGTCGAGTAAATGGAGCACCAGAATCTCTGATCCCAACTGAAATTGTCTGATCCGATCTAAAACCGGTGTTGAAAAAAATCAAAATTAAAACGTGGAATCTAATATGAATCCATATATCGTATATGCCCCATAAATGAGGAATCCGTTCAAGGAGGCATAGCGAGAAAATAAATAGATCAACATGTTGGATCTCCGTTCCAATAGAATCTGTTCAAGGAGGCATAACGAGAAAAGAAAACGATGCAGACGTCGCCAGACAAATGAAAGTGCAAAACATAGCACTTACCTGGGCGCTCCATCTCGCACTCGCACGTCGAGCGGGGAGTTTCTCCAGAACTCCAACCGAGAAGGTCCCCTTGCCACCGGCCAGAGATCTCTGCCCGGGGCTGCCGCCGATAGGATCTGGGGAGGGGAAAGGAAAGAGCACACGATCGAGCGATCGAGCATGGTAAGTATAGTGTGATGTTGCATCATTGTACTATCTCTTTTTTCGCGAATGCATCATTGTACCATCTGAATAATAGAAAATGTAACTCTCGAGGGAGACCCCCCCTACGGCTCAAAGAGCTAGTCGAGCTTTTTAGAAAAGTTGGGTGCAAAAGAATGCTAGGCTTTTTTCTTATTGGGCGCATGCTGCATGGCTTTAATTTGGGCATCACATGAGCATACGACTATACGAGTCGATGCATTGTCTGCCTGGCCAAGCTTGGACGGACCTGCTGGCCGGCTGATATATCCATCATATCATTGTAGTACGTACTCCCCGGCCTCTGTTTATAGCATAGTACCAAAATCAAACTATCTTGAACTCACAATTACACCGCCCGCTGCTGAGTGATGACTATGAGAAAGGTCGTTGATGCTTGCCACCATTTGTTTAGGGGTGGAGCAGATTTTGTTTGGATTGGGCTTGTTTGGATTGGGCCGGAGAAAAACTGCTGGCACGACTCGGCAGCCCAGGCGTCCGATTCGAGCGCACGGGGCCCACGATGGCTGCCTGGGCACGAGCTTGCCTGGGAGGCTGCAATCCAAACAAGTGCATGCTTAAACAAGTTGACACCGTGCATCAACCACTCTAGGTACATGAAGAAGATCGAAGAAGTGCCCTTTTGTTCCAAACAAAGCGCGGAGCATCTGCTTGGCTGGAGTTGCAAAACAAACGAGACGGCCTCAAATTCCAGGTGGCAGTGGCATCGTTGCCGAAGCTCATCGTTGCCGCCGCCGCCGCCGTTTGTTTAGTACGGGTACGGAAGGGAGTAGGAGTATTCGTACTGCATGCGGCTGCGAGTGGCCATCAGATCTCCTGCTCCTCCTACAGATGTGCTTTGCACGACAGGAATGCGCTGCTGCTGCCTCTGTGAATGACTGGCTGCGAGTGACACCAAGACAGTGAGTCATCACCTCATCGTCAGTGCTAGGCTGCGACCGTCTCGGCCCTCAGCAGAGCAGCAGCTGCTGGCTGGCACCTAGCAGCCTTGCATAGTGTTGCTGTGTGCTCTGGGTTTAGGGTACGAGTACTTGCTTTCATCTTATCTTCATCTTTAGTACTCCACCAACTGCATTCTGCTCTACAGTAATAGCAGTAGATTAATTATTGTCTGAATGAATCAATGAATGGATCATGAGATGAACTGCATTCTGCTGGAGTACAATAGTAGTAGTAGATTATTGTCTGGATCATGACATGGCCTCGTGGGAAACACAAGCACGGCTACAGTAGTAGTAGTAGTTGGTATGCATGGTAGCAGCTAGCGCTGGCATCGTGCATTGCAGCCTGAAGCAGAATAATGGCGCCTCGCTAGCTACTGGAGCAGCAGCAGTGACTCGATCCGTACTAGTCCTACACAAGCAGTGGTAGTAACGTACACAAGCAAACTGAGCTGCTGTAACATCAGCTAGTAACAGCTACCGCCGATTAGTGAGTGGTACTACTGTAAACCTTGTTACTGTGTATATATATGGCCCCTCACGCTTCAGGCATGGGGTTGCTTCACAAGTGTGGCTGCTGGATGGTCCAATCCAAAGGAACAGGTCAATAATAAGGAACCATGGCCATTGGCGTCTTGTGCAGCCGCGCTGTAGCAGTACTACGTACTACTGCTCTAAGCCTACAATAATCGTCACAACCTCCACCCATCAGGACATGCCAGGCATTGTGCAAGCTTCTCTGAATTTGTCCTTGGCCTTGGCTTGGATGGAGCCTTGGAGTGAGGGAGGAGGCAGGCTTTGGATGGGGAGTTGGAGCCAAGCGTCGAGTTCCCCAGCGCCAGCGGCACTTCACTTGTGTGGGCTCCTCCTCACTCCCAAAAAGAAGAAATAGATTCGGTGGGCTCTATTGGTCTTCTCGTACCATGTCCCCACTCTGTCTCTTCCTTGCAAAATATCTGCACCAACACACCCATCTCACTCCATCAATCCCTACTCTTGTCACCACTAAAGCATTAGTTAATGTTTAATGTGTCTCTCACTAATACTCCATCCGTCCTAAAATAAACGTTCATTTCGCATTTCGAGGAGTTAACCAGTTTTATAAGGGGCTAGTAATAGTAAGTTTTCTTCTTTTTTAGGAAGAAATTAACCTGCATGCTTAGCCTACACAACCGTGCCATACTTTAATTTCTCCTTCGTCAGGTTATACAATTGGTCTATTTTATTTTTCATGACGCGTGCCTAGGGATAACTTTGCTTGAAAGATGCAATCATTGCCATCATTAGGAGATAAGCTTGGCCCCAAATTTTGCTTACAAGAGAGGCTTAATCATCTTAATTTCTTAGTGCATCTGTTTAGCCTCTCATTGGGCCAGCGCGGCAGCTATAGTAGTACCTTGTGTGATTCTTCACTGTAAAGGTGGTGATGCTGTTTCATACAACGGGAACCGATGAATTAATAACTTCAGAAACCACAATAGATCTATACCTATATATGCTGCCGGCGAAAAGGATACATATATTCCCTGACTACGTGTAATGACACCGTCTGATGCTCCTTCATTAGAATCGCTTGTCCAGGGCCCTTTTTCCTCATAGTGTTGGAGACAGCACATTGTTCAGTGTCATATATAGATCTTTAGCCTGGTGTCTTTCAGTTATTTGCTAATGGAAACATAACGAATGTTCATGTTTGTGGCATGCAGTGCAGTGGTACAAATTCCTTGTCTCTGATCGATTTCATTGCTCCTGCATAACCATGCATTGTCACAATGATTCCATGTCCAGCATCATCTCACTAGGAATATATTGCACACACGGGTGGAGTGACACCAAAAGAAACAATATGCTATGCTGTTCCATAATTGAAAGCCATGAAAGAAGATAAAAAGGCCAGGGGAGAGGAAAAGAAGATTCGGTAAACAAGCAAATTCAATTTGTTGGTAGGAAAAAAAAAGGTTTTGACAGTTTTGACAGCTCTCTCTCTCTCTCTCTAGGAATCTTCTGGATATAACAATGCTCATTCAACAGCTCATCCTTTTTTTTTTTTTTTTTTTTTTGACAAAGCTGGAGGGGCATGGAGCCCCTACAGTGATTTATTGAAAGGTCAAGTTCAGTACAAAACAAAACTTACAACTTACAAAAAAAGAAGAGCTCTATATAAGAAACAAAGAAGGAAAACAGTTCGTCCATTAATCAGCCCCTGCTGATCAGAGTTGAGACATGGCATTAGAGAATGGACCCCTCAGCCAATCAGTTAATTTGGTAGAAAGTTATTTTTACCACAGGAAATTCACCAAGCTTTTAGTCGGATTATACTCCATGTCAGATCTCTCCTTCCTTATCGGCAATAGTCATTTGACTATTCTGAAAGTAGTAGGAGTATTGCGGCTGCTCGTCCTTTGGCTGCAGGACTACAGGAGAGTAAGCATGGGACGTCAGCTCAATAGCAAGCATCCTTGACCCCACATGGCCACAGGAGCTCAGCGTCACTGCGTCAGCCAGCAGCGGCCACCATCTCTTATTGGTGGCCGCCTTCTCTACCTCTTTCCAACCGCAAAAGCCGCTGGTGTCTACGGACTAGCACGGTCTCTCTTCTCAAGATCATGCGTCCTTCTGTTCATGGAACAAGAGCAAGTGAAAAATCTACCATGCTTTCGGATTATTTCTCTCGACTGATTCCTGATGAACCTACGTGCCTATCCTTCTGGTTGTACTTGTATGGATCCCATGTGCACTGCACAAAACATTAACCGCAACATACTCCCAAAATAGGTTAAGTGAGGCAAGCAGCCCAACCGCCTTGGAGCCAATGTCACTATAAATCGAGGCATTAATCGATGCGCCTCGGTAAACCCAATACAAAAAAACAAAACAAAAAAAAAAAAAGCAAAAGCTTGCAACCCAAATGTGCCAGGATCTCGGACTCATGCCGCCGGAGCCGTTACCCAATCTGCCGCTAGGGAAGCAACTCGCTAGATCGACGTGTCGTCATAGCCGCTCGTCAGATCCGGGCACAAGGTCACCGGTTCAGGGCACCCGCTCGTCAGAGAAGAAGGGGGAGGGCGGATCAACCTACACCGCACGAGGCTACAACTCTCGCTCTTCCATTCCATTACATGCAGGGTGGAGACTGCCTCATTAATTTCATTCATAGAGATATAAAACCCATAGGTTTACAATATAGACTAGTTCTATAATTGTATTTTTGTTTTGGATAGACTAGTTCTATAATTGTACTTTTGTTCTGGATATCACCTTTGTACCTCTTTCATTTATTAACCATCTCAAAGAAATATTACAATGGAGGATTGGTGCCTCCTGAAGCCACAACAAATGATGGTTGTTGAGACTTCAACTCCGACTACAATTACAATGGAGGATTGATGCCTCCTGAAGCCACAACAAATGGGCCCTTGGACCTTTTTTCCCTTGTTTGATCTAAACAAAGATTGTAAATGTGAGGGGTGTGCCTGAGGGCACACCGGTGGCGAGCGAAGGCGGCGACACTAGGATTTGGAGGGAAGGAGGCAGCGGGCGTGTGGCGGTAGGGGAGGGGCGGCGGCGGCCCTAGGGTCTTGCGGCGCGTGTGGCAATGTGGGTAACAAATACCTGGAGGCTAGGGTTTCAGGAGAGCTAGAGCAAAAGAGTTATAAGACCGGAGCTGAGAGCTTTTGCTCTTTTTATTATTTTTACTTAAGATCCAACAGTTACAAGGCCCCTTGTATTTATAATCTTGATAGACTTAGCACCCAAGCAACCTAACCTAGATCGGTGGCGGCGACGGCGTATGTCTAGTGCCACGTCACTACAGTACCTACAGGTACTATTCACCGGCCCACTTCGAGTCTGGGGCGCCTCCTGGACCCCTTGTCGACCCATTCTCGCACGGCTACGGTACATGCTACAATAATTCCTGCACGCATACAAGCATAATGTGGTGTGTTGTCCGGTTGATAGGTCTCTTTAAGCTCATGTTGGCCGTTTTCTCCGCTGAGGTTCTCGTCCCGCGTTTGACATGTGACAGCAAAGGATTAAAATAAATTCCCTAGAAATCCAAATCTTGCTCGTCCCTTTCGAGAAAGCGATTAACCTGAGAAAAGCTTTTGAGCTAGCTTTGCGGTCCCAAAGAAAGAGAGAAAGAAAGGAAGAAACAGAAAAAATCTGGAGCAGAAAAACCCAAATGGCTTCTTTTGTGAATTAAATGAGCTCCTCCCTCGAGTGGGGTGGAGTGGAGTGGGCCACCTCTCACTTCACTTCACTTCACTTCACTTCACTTCACTTTGAGTTGTGGCTGGGCAGGGCTGCTGTTCATCATCTCCCTTGCTCTCTCACAAAAGAAAAGGAAAAAAAAAACGCAGAAAAGCCTGGAGCATCGGCCGGCCTTGCTAGAAAGGCAGGGCAACTCCACGCTGCTGCCTGCCTGTGGCTCTCTCTCCGAGTCTCTTCTCTCTTCTCCCTCCACCCTCTCTCTGTTCATCTTCACTCCCCTTCCCTTCCCTTTTCGGACCATCTTGCGGCTAAAATTAAGGCTCCCATCTACCACCCTTCTTCTCTGATTCATCCATCCATCCATCTGCTTTGGTTTGGTTGGTCCCTCCCTCCTTCCTTCCTTCTCCCCTGGCTTGCTTCTGCTTGCTCAGCTCAGGTAACAAAAGGTGGGGGACGAGCAGAGCAGGAGCTTGTTCTCAAGATTCGCCCTGCCTTTCTCGTCATATGCCCCTCAAAGGTCTGTTTGCACTGTCCGGTTGAGCAGAGCACCTGCTCCTGTTGCCATTTCCGATCTCTGCTTTCCCTCCCCTCCCCGGACACTGCGCCGCCGCCCCTGCCTGCCTGCGCGCATTCATTTCTTTTTTCAGGTGCAGCCGTGCAGGTGATCGCGCTCGCGCGTGGATGGGAGTCCAGACAATGTCGTCCCACTCCCACGGCGGCGACGACGGCCGCCGCGGCCTCCCGCGGCAGGGCTCCGTCTACGGCCTCACGCTCACCGAGGTCGAGACGCAGCTGGGCGAGCCGCTAAGGACCATGAACCTGGACGACCTCCTGCGCACCGTGCTCCCGGCCGCACCCGCGGGCCCGGCCCCGGCGCCCAAGAAGACGGTGGACGAGGTGTGGCGCGACATCCAGAGCGCCGGCGGCGGCGGAGGCGGCTGCCAGCCTTCCATGGGCGAGATGACGCTCGAGGACTTCCTCTCCCGCGCCGGCGTCGCCGTCGACGCCGCCGCCCCGCATTGGATGCACCAGTACCCGCCACAGCACTACGCGCTGCCACGGCCGCTGCCGCTCGCCCCGGCTCTGGACGCCGCGTACCGCGACAGGGCCGGGATTTTCCACTCGCACTCGCAGGTGGCCGGACGGAAGCGCGGCGCCGCGGCGGCCGTGGCCGGAGACGGCGTCGTGGAGAGGACGGTGGAGCGCCGGCAGAAGCGCATGATCAAGAACCGCGAGTCCGCGGCGAGGTCACGGGCCAGGAAGCAGGTGGGTGGCCTTCCAATCCAATACACTACAATGTTTTCATGTCCAGTCTAGTCCCTCCCTACACAAGATTTTTAATGGATTGGGAAAGATTTTTAATGGATTTCATGATGCAGGCCTACACCAACGAGCTGGAGAACAAGATCGCCCGGCTGGAGGAGGAGAACGAGCGTCTCAGGAAGCTCAAGGTAAACATCATTCTCCATCTCAAACTGATTTCATTTCTTTCATCAGCAGAGCTCCTCCCTTCTTTCATCAGGCCTGCAAGCAAAAAATCTCTGCTTTCTCTCTCTGAAACTGAAAGCGAGTCATTTTCTAGTCTAGACAAAAGTGGTAGCAAGATACTGCAGCACCTTGTTTCGGTGTTTGTTTACACAAGACAAGATGTAGGTAGGCTTAAACTTGCTATGGATCGATGCTTAGTGGAGTGGAGGGGGCTACAAATGGAGCAAAGTGGCAATAATAGATACGTATTGCCTCACCGATTCGAAGTCCCTACCTAGTTCCTAGTAGCCTAGAAAGATGAGCTAAACTTGTAGTACCAGCTGTGGACCATTTTGGCTTTGTTGCCTTTTTATATACTCCAATTTAATATTTATATTGATATAAACGGGGATTGTGGACAATCATGTACTAGTCCTATATTCTAGCATCTTGTTGCAAATCATTTATGCATTTGCAGCGTAGGAACCTGCATAATGCGCTCTTATAGGGGCTGTTTCTTGTTTAAGTTTAAGCTGTCATAACATTCCAAATTTCATCCTGATGAGACAAAAAAAAAATGGAGCCCAATATTGAATAGCATGTGCATCGCTTATTAGATAGCTCCATCCATCTACAGTTCCATTCCAAGAGTTTGTCACCATTGCTGTACATCAAGTTCCATCCATCCTGGTAGTCTTATAACATGGTAGCTTCTTTGGATGTCCGTATCATGAAGAGAGATGCTGGCAGCTAACACTTTGCTTGGTTTGGTTGTGGTGCAGATGCTAGAACCACTGGAGCCGCCACCGGAGCAGCACGAGCACGAGCGGCTGCCATTGCCGCAACCAGAGAGGAAGCAACAGCAGCAGCACCACCTCCGCCGAACGAATTCCGCCAGTTTCTGATGAGGAGACCATGGGGCGGCCATATATGTTCATAGCTAAGCTCTCTAGGGCGTCTAATTAACGGGTCTGTACTTGGATGCTTTGAAATGTGAATGAACAAACCATGCTCTGCTCGACTTTGGTCTCTGGATGGGTGTTGAAAGTTATTGCTATGCATTCGGCGAATGAAAATCTGATAAAATCATTCGGTGGATTCGTCTGCTATGGTATGCACAACTGAAACTGAATCGCCAAAGGGTATGGTGGCTGATTCTTCTTTCTCCCGTATGGTCTGGTCAATTCCAATGGTTGGGCCAAACAGCATTAGGACCGACAGAAAGCATGCCCAGGTGGTTGGTGATCTACGTTATTTTGAACTTAGGGAAATAGCGTTGTAGAAGAATCTTGGACAATGAAAGCACCGGTCGCATGGCTAATTTCGTTTCCCATTTATGTTTTTCGGGTTTCTTCCTGGAACTCCAAAGTCCGTGTAAATTGTTGTATGTTTTCACCTTGTACTTAATGCAAAGGTAGAATCAAACACTGGCCAACTACTGAGTTTTGTAAACACGGACTGATTCATTCAGAAATAAAATATAGAATTGGATGTGCTTGGGACTGAACAATTAGGCTTTTTGGTTCGTATACAAATATAGAATTGGATGTGCTTGGGACTGAACAGTTATGCTTATTGGGTTCGTATAGAAAAGAAAAAGAGAAATGGATGGTCACGAGCCACAGGCCCACAGCACATATGGTTGGTCGACCTGGCCGCTGGCCCGGCAGCAGGTCTCTTTTACGGCCTGTTATGTTACTACTTACTACTATGTTATCCTATGCTAAAATCAAACGCGACAATCGCGATTCTACGACCAGAGAAGTCAGTCCATCGCAAGATTGCGAAGCAAAGCGCAAAGCGCAGAAAATATCCCAAGAAACACCCAGAGAACTGTAAGGCGCCGAACAGCAGATAAAAGAAGGGGTGCTTACGAATATGATAATCTAGAGTGCACACAATTGGCAGATACAGACTTGTACAAAATGCTGCCACCAGTGTTCTGGATAGAATAATTCACTGACTATACAAAAGCATATGGCCACTGATCGACGGCACTGCAACAACATTACACCAACACTAACAGTAGTAGGCTACGTACAACTATAGCGTGTCGCCCTGCATCCCTCCAAGCAAAATGCCAATGGCCGAGATGGCAGGCTGGCAGCACATACAAAATACTACACAACATCTGCTCCATTCATTTGCAAAATATTCAGCAGCATACCTGCTCAATCCCTGATCCTTGTGCCATAGATTTGGTATCTTCTGCTGCCCCAGGGATCCTTGTCGTTCTTATAGTATGATTTCAAGAGACACCATATCCAAGGTGGATTCCTGGTCAAGGGGGCAACTTCCTCGCTGTCCTCTGCTTCTGGGACGCCCAGTACCTTGTTTATCTTTTTTAATGATCACTTCTTCTGTCAGAACACCACCGAAGAAGTTGACCTGCCAAGGATTTAGATGAAGACACGATCACCTAATTCAGCAAGACTTAAGCATTCATGACTTTTTTTTTTACCACCAACACTTTTTTTTCACTAGTGATGAACGTGGACACCTGGGCTGGTCAACAGAATCAAGCATAAGGGTTATTTAGTAACATATTACCAACTCATTCTTACAGACATACGCATGAATTCTCGCTGTGGGATCCTCAAGAGTCAACCGAAGCAAATAGAGTTCACTAGCTGTAGCTCCACAGGGATATGCTGCCACAACACGGACCAAGGTTTTCACTTTGTGCGTCACCTAGCACAATAGGGAAAAGGAGATATTGAAGCTGGTTAGCTTTAGAGTCAGAGCTTAACACTTACAGTTCTATGTTACTAACTAGGGAAGCAAAATATAGTTTTCTCATGAAAAGGGAGAGATAAATCACTGGGAGACAACTGAAAGTAAACATGCTCGCATGTTCTCATGGGTGTTGAATAATATTCTTCGAAAACAGCAATAAAACTAATAAATAACTGGAGAAAAATGGGAAAGTAAATACCTCATTATTAGTTGAAAGACTCCATTAACGTTGAGTAACCTGCTGTCTTAGAATCTACATCTGTCAGAACTGATAAACAAATTGTCATGAGGCGAGCCTTTGTGGGCAACAGATGGCAGCGAAAATGCATTACAACTTTATGCAGTGCTTCGTCAATACAATACATGTTAACAATGAGGTTTGTTTCTATATATACATACCACACGAGAAAAATATTGAGGTTTGTTTTTATGCACAACAACCTTCTTAGCCAAATAGAACGGAGGAATGCTATAGTATACACTTATTCAGGTAACAATGAAGATAAGGCCTGATGAACAAATTTAAATATTGTTATGTTAATCAATAAAGTGCTGATTCTGAAGCTAAATTCTAAATGATCTGAACAAAACAGAATATGTAAATCAGTAATTCAGAGGAGCAATGCAAACTATCATACTATGCTCTATACCAGCAACATTTGAAGGAAAGCTTGCCATCGGCTGGCGGTGAACTTTTGTTGCCCTTTTAAGCGGCTGTCATACATCCTGGAGGTGTTCATATAATTGGTAAAGTTTACTTAAATAAAATCAAAAGAACATTAAAATTCATCAGAAAAGAAGATTACTTGAGACGATCAACAACGCTACCATCTTCATGAGATAAAAGGCGAACTCCACTAGTGGGCAAGAAAACGCCTTTCCAAATGCCAAACTCTTGCTTGCAAGTAATGTTCCAGAACCTGGCCCAACAAATACTATTTTGCATGTGTACTGCTTCCTTGACAGACTTGTCTGAAAAAAAATCCTCAGAACAGTTCCGACACATGGCATTGTGCATAAAACCTTCCTGGGTAGTGGTGGTCCTTGAAGTAAAGGGGGTGATTCAACTGCTACAGGATCCAAGCTATATGTTCACCAATCAATATCAGAGAGGTACACACACAAAAAAAAAAAAAAAAAAGGTAAATTAAAAAAAAAAAAATGACACGCCAGCAAATGTTTTTCAAATATATATGAATTATTTTCTTTTCAATGACTATGCTTAAGTTCAGTGCACTATATAAGAACAACTGTATAAAGATTAAAATCTGCAACAATATTTCAATAAACTAGAGCACCATCCTTATTGCATAGATGCTTTTCTTAGTTATTGCTGAAAAAGAAACAATAAATAAACATAGACAAACCCACAATCTTACATTTCCTGAAGCTCAGCTGCAGGGGTATCAGTTCCATCCCAAACATAAAATATCAATTTGCCGCTATTTTTACAGACATGCAAAACCTACAAGAAGCCAGAGAGAAATTTTGGAGCATTCCCTGTACCAAAATAAGTCTTGAGTTTCAATATGACTGAATAAAGAACTAACCTTGCATACTAGATCAAATGTAGAATCAGACTTTAAACTACTTAACTGCAATTCGAGATCTTTCAGACCTGCGGTGCAAAATTTGTTGATAGAAACATATGGATTAAGGCACCACAGGAAATATCATGAACATGGGTGGACCAAATAAATTATCAAAAGTAATTATCTATTAGAGTCACCTAGAGGCTTCTCCGGAAGCCACGTTTTCATCCGGGTTAAAAAGGTCTTTGTCATGTTTGCTGCCATGATATTTCATAGAAGTCTGATATGGGCTGCACTCAGCAGATACTTTCCTTTCAAAACAGCGCGAATGAAGAAAACTTTTTGTCAAATTTAACGAAGAAATCCTCCCCATGTGGCGTTATCTGCACATCAAAGTAGGCATGAACTACGAGCTGTCAAATGCGTCACTAAATTTTCAAAAATGATGAGAAAAAAAAAAAATGCTTAATGGCCTGTTTGGATCCACTAGCTAGCTAATAGGTCATACTCCCAAAATAGAAAATAGAAGTCGCTTCTCGATAAGTCCCTTTTTTTTAACTTTGACCAATTACATATAAAAGAATATTATTATGTATAATAAATAATAGTATCATTAGATAGATCGTTGAATTTACTTTCATGATAGTATAACTTATTTGGAGATATAAATGTTGCGTGCATTTTTTTACAACTCTAGTCAACGTTGAGAAAGTACACGCACCCCATATAGCGACTTTTTTTTTTGGGACAGAGGGAGTAGCTAATATTAGGTGATCCAACCAGTGAAACAGTTGTTAGTTGGGTACTCAGCTAACAATTAGCTAAATAGCAAGACATAAAAAAAGGTATGTGGAAATGGCATGATATGTGTTGTACCTGGACGTTATGGAGACTGATCAAATCTCCACTTGATTTAACACAGGGCAATAGGGCAGTGTCCTTGGCAAAAAATGTTGCAGATATTCCAGCCGTGCATGATGGATCCGCAATCCTCAACGTAACAGTGAAATCTGCAGAAACTATAGCCATGAGCAAGGGTTGTAGCAGCATTGATTTGAAGTGAGACTTACTCCACGACAACAGAAGGTCCCTCTCAATGCAAAAAGTTGTATGCATGTGTCCCCTGTCAATAAGTACTAAGCAGCATTGAATGAGTAAGCAGCATCTGAGCAGAGAAGTAATCCTGATCAACACTATTCATGCAAAAGTTGTATGCATGCGTCCCCTGTCAATAAGTACTAAGCAGCATTTCAATAAGTAAGCAGCATTTGAGCAGACAAGTAATCGTAAGCAACAGTATTCAACAAATCATTCCAAATGTATACTAATTTGACAGTAAAAATCCCCACAAACAAAGTTCCCTGCCTCCGCGCAGCATTTGGGATGGAGAACAAACCCTAGGTGAACAAACACTTTGCGAATCAGACTGAAGAATAAGTGAAGAAGGAAAGCATACAGACTGCAACAGCTTAAGCACAAACCGCGAACTCTAATCCTACTAAAATCCGCACTGTAAACCCTAAAATGAGGCGGAAGGAGAGGAGAGTAGGGGAGGGTTTGAGAGGCGAGTGAGGCTCTGACCCGTGCCACGGCTTTTGACGGCTGCGCCGATCTCGCAGACGACGGCGAAGAGCCAGACCTGGACCTTGGGAACCTTGAGGGCGTCGGCGATAGACAGGTAAGTGTGCTGAGGCTTCCGCTGTGCAAACTCGCGCAGCTTCTGCCATGGGTCGGACCCCTCCCCGCTTGCTGATGCCTCCTCCTCCTCCTCCATAGCCGGAACAGTGACTGGAGCGTGCTGCAATCCGGGCCCTCTTCTTCCCCCCCTAGGCAGTTGAAGATTGGGAAGCGGCGCTGCGGTCCCGATGCGGAAGGGAGGATATGAACCGACCCGACCCGACCCGACGGGGAAGAAAGGAAAGATACTGACAGGTACGGCCCGGTGGGGGGCTTTCCAATAGACGGCCCAAAGGTAGCAGCCCATGTGGGGATTGCATGCGGCCCAAACAAGGGACGGCAGGCCGGGGGATTCCATTGACTGCCAAGTGCCGTTGCTCATCGGCAGCGGCAGAGGGAGGAAGCAAAAAGTCTCGCGGAAACCGGGCGTTGAATTCAATTCGGGGAGTGTTTAGTCGGCGAAATATTTTGGGTTTGGCTTCTGTTGTATTTTTTTGGTTGTATTTGGTAATTATTGTCCTAACATAGACTAAGTGGGATTAAAAGATTCGTCTCGCACTTTACAGTCAAACTGTGCAATTTATTTTTTATTTACCTACATTTAATACTCCATATATGCGTCAAGAGATTCGATGTGATGGTACTGCAGCACTTTTTTAGTCCACTTTTTTGTGAACTAAACAATGGCACGGTAATTGTTGTTTTTTGGCCGCACGGACGCCTTGCTTACGGGGCTGGATCGATTGGGCCAAATCCAGATGCGCGAACCACTCAACCGTGGTCCGTGACCCTTTTGCTCGCATCATCGTGACCCTTTTGCTTTCGCATCCTTGGGCGCTCGCTTCGTTTTCCCTCACGCTGTCGCGCGGTCGCCTTGCCCTCCTCCTGCTCCTTCCCTCCTTCTCTTCCTCCACCTCCATGCCTCAAGCCATTCTCTAGGCCGCCCCAGGGAAGGACACCATGTCCACATAGGTCGCTGTCGCTCCCTCCCTCACTCCGGGAACTAGATCTGAAGGAGAGGGAGAGGGAGACTCTGATGTGGTAGGTCTGGATCCTCCTCGTCTGTGTGGCTACCCTTTCACGCAGCCATGTCTTCCTCTCGGGCCTGCAGCGACACCCCTCGCCTACCTAGGCTTCCAATTCCTCCACCCTGCGTGGTTCCCCTTCCCAACACCCAACAGCGTTCTCCCCCACTTGGCATCCTCAACCACCAGGAACGAAGATTCAGTGGCCCTCTACCCCCACGCCAGGTGAGATCCATGGAGCACGAGCGTCCCCGTTCTTGTATCCTTCGTTGTTCGCCGCTTATTGTCTAGATGGGTAACTAGTATCCATCCATACGTCTCTAATCCCGTTTATTGTCGAGGTCCCCCAGTGTTTCATCCGTTTGTTTCAGTTGTTTCAGAGGTATGTTTCAACCGAACCACATGTATGTTTGTAAGGTCCTAATGGCTAGAGGGGGGTGAATAGCCTATTAAAAATTCTTGCAACAACACTAAGCACCCGAGTTAGACAACAAGATGGCGAAGCTAATATAAGCGATGCTACAAACTAGCTATGCAAGCCACAAGTCAATTCTATTGTCTCTAATCACAACAAGGGCTATGTCGCTAGTTTACTTCTAGGTGAACAAGCAATTCTCACCAAATCTACCTCTAGGAGCTAACAAGGCTAAGCTAAACAAACTAGCTACTCAACCTAACAAGCTAAGCACCCTAGCAAGATATACTACCAAGTAAATGCAAAGAGGTGCTCGAATACAATACCACCGTTGTCGAGTAGAGGTTGTGGCCAATCACCATGTACAAGAAATCTCCAACGAGCAAGAATAATGACACGATGATTTTTCACCGAGGTTCACGTGCTTGCCGGCACGCTAAGTCCCCGTTGTGGCGACACACTCACTTGACGTATGCTAAGCTTAATGGCCGGTGCCAAATCCCCTATGGGAGCTCAAGCAAACGATCACAAGAGAGGGTCCAACAAGCCACGAGCAATCCACTAGTGCTCCTTTCGCGAATCTCCCGCGGGGGTAAGGAACGACCCCTCACAATCACCACCGGTGTGGCCTCAAACAAGCTCCACTTGAGCTCAACACCGCCTCTTGCTCCAAGCCGCTAGGGAACCGGGCAAATTCCCAAGAAAACAAGAATCCCGCGGCTTCTCAAGGATGAAGTGCCTCTAGATGCAACCGATGATGCAATGTTTGTAACACCCCTAGTGTTAATCACTTAAAATTTTGCCATGTCATCATGATCATTGCAAGCATGCATGGTTAGAAAATTTGGAATGCATCCAATTAAAATAAGTTTATATTTTTAGAGATTTGTGTGTGCTTAAGAATTTTAGAGTGATTAAATTTTAAATTTATGTTTTTGATCCTAAGTGTGTTGTTGTATGATGGTTTGATAGTATAGGTAGGGGATCTGAAATTTGAATCAAATTCAAGTTTGAATTAAGCGAAAAAACCCTAATTTCATTCTCTCTTTTACCCCCTTTCCATAATTCAAAATCTAAGCAAAATTTGCAAAAATTTCCAAAAAAGCCAAGTTGTAGATCTTGTTTTGATGTACAAAAGAGGTGTACAAAGTTTTTGAATAAATTTTGAAGTAATTTTGAATTCAAAATTGTCCCTTTTTGACCCCATTTCAAAAAGTCATATTTAGAGGCCGAATTTGAAAATCTTCCAATTGTAAAAAATTGTAGATCTTGAAAAATTAGGCTAAGTCACTTTTTGGAGTTTTTCAAGTTCAGTTCAAATTTTGGGAGAATTTGGCAAATTTCAGCAAGTTAGGGTTTAGGGTGCTACAAAGTGAATAGGGAATTCACCGCGTTGCACGCGCCATACCGGCCGGTCGCCGGAGCGCCGCCGTGGCGTTCTCGCTGCTTTCGCGCCCGGCCGCGTGGTCGACGTCGTGGACGACTTCGCGAATGTCCCAGCCACCTCACCATCCCTCTCTCTTCTTTATAAGTCGGCCGTCGTCGACGTTCTTCTCTTTTTTTTTTCGAAACCGCCGCCGCCGGTCGTGCGTCGTCGTCCGCCCGCCGAAATTCGTCGCCGTCGAGCACCTATTCACTAAACCAACTACGCCAACGCCTCCGCCACTTCCTAAGCCCCTTCGACACCCGGCCGCAAAGCCTTTCCGTCGCCCGCAAAGCGCGCGCGGTCGTCGCCTTCCTCGCGGCTGTTCGCCCAGCGCCGCCATGCCGCCGCCCGCCGCCGCCCGTCCGTCCTTCACCGGTGAGCTTCTTGGCCAACTAGCTTGCCCTTTTGAAGCGCCTTGATGATGTGGTCATGATCGACCCGCCCTTGTGCCCAGCGGAGTGTCCGGTCGCCGGAACGCCGGCGTGTCCCGTCGCGGTCGAACCGCCGCCGCCCGCCGCCGTCGTCGTCGACCTACCTCCGGTCACCCTCCGGCCTCACCATCGTGCTCGATCGAGTTCGCGGTGAGCTCTTGCCCTCGCTTCGTCCTTTTTCCTTTTCACTCTACCGCGATCTGCCGCGGCGAACGCCGCGCCGCCGCGCTTGCGGCCACCGCCGGTGGCCATGCCGTGTACGCGCCCGAAGTGGCAAGGCCACGATGAGTGCCGAACAGAGCCAGCCCGCCGGCCCCCATCATGAATAGTAATGGGCCATGAAACGCTTATGGGCCGATTCAACGAAGAAACCAGCCCCATCATGAATAGTAGCAGGCCGAGCAGTCTTGGGCGCGCGCCGCGATGTCGGGCCAAATTCAACCCGAAACCCTTTTTCCTTTTTATGAAATGTTTTATGAATTTCTTTTATGGTGAATAGTATCTGTTTTTTGTGAATTTCATATAAATTCAAATATAGCTTCAAAAATTCTAAAAATTTTTGTAGAACCTTCTTATGAGTATATCTACTTATGAAAAATTTGAAACCTTGATTTTGAGTAGTTCTTGCATGATTTAAAAATACAAATTTTAATTGAAAAATGCATCTTCTATGATTTTTAGAAAATAAAATATTTATTCAAAAATCATAAAAATTTATTTGGTACTGTTTTTTATGATGTGTTCTACTTGTATAAAAAAAGTTTGGAGTCGTTTTGAGATGTTTAAATTATTTTCTATCTTAAGCTCTATTATTTTATGTGGGTTATAAGTTGTTTAAAATAATTTAGGTTTTTGTGTGACTTTTGGGTTGTTTTGTGAATCTTGGATCATACCACAATCAAGTGGTCCTTGAGAACTCCTTAGGCAATGGTGATGATATCTTTTAAAGTAGTTCAACAAGTTGGTTTTGTTGGGTTGCAACTTTATCGTGAAGGAAAGTTGTACTCATGTGTTTATCATTTCATGCACTTGCAAGCATCATATTTAAATATATGGCATCATGTTGAGGCATATATTATTTCATGTAGTAAACGAGATCGAGAGTGTCCAGTCTGAGCAAGTTCCAGAAGAGGTTTATTATCCAGTGGAAGCGGGTTCGGATTTCTCTGGATTTTCTGAAGAACTAGTTTATTCCGTCAACGAAGGCAAGCCCCGGTTTCATTAAACCCTTTCTTGATGTTTTAAAAGCTTTATATAACTTATGTCTATGCTATGTTGCATTAAGTAATTAGGAGTTGAGTGATAACCTAATTGCTGCATTCCCATCCTTGTTTATTTTAATACCATCCTTGATAACCTGTTTTTCATTTCGAAAATGCCTAGTGATGCTTAGCCCTGCTTAATTAGTTAAGCTTTTCATCAAAATGTTTTATTTGAGAAGATGGTACTGTTTTTCGGAAAAGAAAGAGATGTAGTGATGAATTTGAGATCGGACGGGACGTAGGTTGAAAGCCGGCGGGATACCTAGCCGTGCTTGTCCCGTGTTGGTCGTTTAAGGACCGTCCGTTGTTTGGCCTGAGTGAAATCGGGACTTTTTGAACGCAAGTTACGCCTGAGGCCGTTTGGGTCAATGGCACGTCGACTAGCGATCACCCCAGTCGTCGACGAAACTAGCGGCCACATGCCCCGGTAAGCGATCTCGGGGGTGTGCCAAATCGGGATGGACAACCGCGCGCCGGGAGTGGAGAGATGGCGGGGAGTAGCATGTACCCACCCTCTTTTGGTCAAACCGTCATTAGAACGGGGTAGGAAGGTGGAGTATTGTGCTCGGGTGGCGATGGACCCAATCCGTTTTGGACGAACTGAGTGAGGGTTGATATATGCAAGCTTAAGTGCTACATATGTCGTGTGGTTAGGGATCCCCAATTTGGGTATAATCGGTTCATGAATCGCCGTTGCTTCTCGGAGAAGGAGACCTGATTCCACGACCTTCATCGTAGTAATTGATGGAACATGATTTTGAAGAAAGAAAAGTTGGCTTATGAAAGAAATGTTTGCGCTAGTATAGAATCACCTAGATTCTATGATATACTAATATAAGTTAAAATAATGAAAGTAAGGATTCACTTATAGTAAGCTTTTACGCAAAAGAGTTCTTGATTCTTGCTAAAGCCTTACCTTGACTCCTAAGACCAAAGATTCCCGAGTCTTCTCCTCTTTTTCTTTGTCGGGTAAGTCTTGTTGAGTACTCCCGTGCATTTCGGGGTTCTTTGACCCTTGTTGCGGGAGCGAGGTCATGAGCGGCTTGTTTTGGTCCCTGCTGCATGACGGTATACCAGGAGGAAGAAGACGAGTAGAGTTGAACCCTCGGGCAGGGTTGTCAATGTTTTATATGTAAAAGGTTACTCCAATAATATCAGGCTTGTAATAATGATATTTAAGTTTGCGTATTTGAACAAATGGTTTGTAACTTATGGTTATGTAATCCTTCCGCCGTTTACTCTGATGTATTTTGAATAAAGTGTTGTAATACTGGAGTGACTTGTTAATGAGATCCTGTTCGGAAGATTAATAGCACTTTCTAGATTATTGGGAACTCGTGCATAATGATCAGAGGTCTTAATGACGATGATAAGTGCATGTGGGCCCTGTAATTTAGGAGGTTCTGTTACAAATGCACTTCTATCACTCTCAATCTCACCAAGAATTCGAGTTATGGATGGAGAGATGAGTGGAGAGGAGTCTCACAAGCTCACTAGCAAGTTAGAGTGTTCAAATGTGCAAGAGCGAGACTTAGAAACCGGGCAAACCCATATATATAAGCGCCCTCACGAGATAGAGCCGTTGGCCACCGAAATGGGCTCTTTTCGGGGTGGCCGGACGCACCGACCGGAAGCACCGGCAATCCGGTCAAGCGTCCGATCCATTGCTTCGGCCGCTACCGACAAGGCACAGGCCCACACCGGCGCCCTCCTCCGTCGCGTCCGGTCGGCTGGTTCGGTCCGGTTCCGGTCGCTAGCGTCGGTCAGAATCCGGCGTCGAAGTCAAAACATGCTCTCGGAATTTCGATCGGACTCACCGACCGGAGCCACCGGTGCATCGCGTCGGTCGGGCTCGGCCCCGCGTCGGTCGACTGAAACAAAGCGACTTCTTCATCTTTTTCTTTGCTCTTTGCTTCAACCTTGCTTCGCCTCTTGCCATAGGTTGCCAACACGTCCAAGATGATCACGTTATCACCAATGTTAGCACGTCGAGATGTTAGGCAAGATCGAAGTTAGTGCTCTCATTGTCCTAAATGCAATATGCAAATCAATTGGACCTAGAAGCACTTCACCAAAGGATTGTCGCGGCATCCCCTCTTGATAGTCGGCTATCTATCCTAGAATGTGATCACACGCTCTATCGTGTCTTGATCACCAAATTAAAGGAAAAACCCTATCAAGATACCTTTGCCTTGATCTCCCGGGTTCCTCTCAAGCCGATCACCGAGCTTGACGATCCATCAAGTCCACCGACATTGTCCATGTTCATGATCATCATGCTCCTTGTCATCCACCTAATCCTATCTCATAGTCATCACTTAGAGCAAAGGATTAGTCCACAAGTGTGTCATCAATTTTCAAAACCAAACATGAGATTTCAATGTTGCAAAAGAAGATTTAGTGTTTCATATGTTTTAGAGATATGTTTCATCAATGTGTTAAGAAGGGATGTTTCAAGTGTTTTGACTAGTTTCAGTCGTATGTTTCAACTGTTGTTTTACGGATGTTTCAAAATTAGTGTGTTTTCTAGCGTTTCAGAAATGATGTTTCAAGTGTTTCAACTATATTCATGTGTATGTTTCATAGTTGTTTCAAAAGTAGAGCGGGTATTGCTTTTTCTTCTTCTTGCACCCTTCTGCTACATGCTCTCCCAAGGTAGAACCGAAGTCGAGCTCGAGCTTCCTCATGGGTCGACGGCAGGCGGGCGAGGGCGATGGGGGTGGGCCCAAATTTGGCGGGCGTCCGGACGCGTCCGCCGAACGTTCGGGCTCCCGAGTTCAATTCAATCGCGGCGACGGACCGGCCGTTATTTTTTTAATTACACTGTAGAACATAGACGTTCACAACACGCACACAAGCTTTACCCCTATGAGCATCTTCAAAGGATCGAGAGCTAAAGATGGCCATTTGGCCCGCGACACGCGGCGATCGAAGGCCCGCCAAAATGGCCCGGTACGGCCCGGTCCGGTCCGTCATGGCCGACCCGCGGGCGGCGCAACCTGGTCGGACCCCGACCATGGGTCGTCCCCTCGGCCCGTGGCACGGTGGCGGCCCGACCCGATGGCCGGTTGGCGATGGCGGCCCGGCCCGTTAACGGCGTATGAAACCGCGGCCGCCTACGCCCACGTATGGTTTTGTTTTTGTACTAGAAGTGATGTAAGCCCCATCGCCAATCTCCTTCTCCACTAAATAAAAAAAAAAAAGCCTCATCCACGGACCCAACCCTATCCTCTCCCCTCTGTTCGAAGTCGTTCCACTTCCACACCACGCGGCCGGCGGTGGGGAGGAGCGGCGCTGCGGCCCGGCGCGGCAAGCGGCGGCGTAGCGATGCGCGGCAGCGGGCGGCGGCGGCGGCGGCGGCGCTCGCTCCTCGCCGGCTGCGGCTGCCAGGGTCCATCGGCGCCGTGGGCGGCCCGATGAAAGGTGGCCCGACCGGCCCGTGGCCCGATAAAATGGCCCACGGACCGCCCATGGGCGGGCGTGGCCCGCACGGTGGAGACACGGCCCGACGCGGCCCGTAGCGGGCCGGCCCGCACGGTCCGAGCGGGCCCGGGCACCGGGCGGCCCGTTGAACATCTTTAGGCGAGCTGACAAATCTTGAATTAAAAATAAAAAAAAGGTCATCACGCGCCTCGTCCCGTAGATATGGAAACTTCGTGACCGATTCCTGTTCCTGTTCATTGTGGAGGATCGGATGGGAGGACTAGACTAGTACTGGTACATGTACATGTGTGCGGACGATGACTAGACTAGTAGTTTGCTGTGCATGCGTATAGCGTGTGGTGCAAGTGAAGCCCGCGCCCCCGGCCGGTCCAGTCCGGTCGACAGCGGGGAAGGGGATCCAGGACGGAGGAGCCCAGGCATCAGGACGGACATGGCTTTCCTTCCCCTTAGCTATACTCGGCACGACACATCGGGGCAGCCGGGCAGGGCAGGGCAGGGCAGGGCAGAGCAGACGACGTACGACTACGTGTCGTCGTCCCGCCGTCGCCGCAGCATGCACCTTCCACTGCCATGCACGCAGTTCATTCAAGCGTGCGCCTGTCTACTGTCCGCCATAGCATGCTGCATGATCTGCACAAATATACATGTGGTACAATCCATATCAACATACATAATTAGCTAGTGCGTGCGTGTGAAGCTCAGATCCATGCCTCTATCATTACGTACTCAGCTTGCTTGTTGCCAACAACACTGTACACATGCTCGATCGACATATATATCTATCGATCACCAAAAAGAGGGGAAAAAAAAAGAGAGGAGAGCTCCGTCGATCGAGCATGCATCTGTATACGTGTGCACAACAAGCATACAGTTCGTAAGTCCAGTCCGTCCACGGCGAGTCGCCGAGGTCCGATCCGTACGCTCGATCCACCCACCGATCACGACGACGGCCACAGCCAGCTGCTGCTGCTGTGCACGCACGCCATGAACAGCATCATGTCCGAGTCCGTGTCCGAGTCCTCCTCTGCCGCTTCCTCCTCCTCCCTCGTCGTAGTACCCCGCCACCTCCCACGGCGGTGGCGACGCCAGGAGCCGCCCGCGGCAGAGCGGGGCATGTCGCCGACACCGGCCGCGCCCGGACCCAGCGGTCCAGGCAGGCGCGGTGGAACAGGTGCAGGCACCGGAGCTCAATCACCTCACAACCATCCTCGATGCCGCTCAGGCAGAACACGCACTCCTGTTCCTCCTCCTCGCCGACGGCGGGGCGCCGGCGCGTCGTCCTCCTGGAATAAAGCTCGCCCTTGATGTCCTCCACGGACGACGGCGAGGATGACACCAGGTACCGGAACGACGGCCCGCCGGACGACGGGAGGCAAGCCAACTGGGAGCGCGCCAGCGCGCTCAGCTTGCGCGCCATCACGCGGCACAGACACCGCGCCGCCATCACCACCACCACGGACAACGGTGGGAGGAGCACCAGGGCTGCTCGAAGGCTCGTCATCTCCATCGTGTGTGCCGGTGACGATATGGAAGCAAGCTAAGGACCACCGCCCAGCTAGCAAACATTATATATATATACTGCTCTAACTTCTCGCTCAAAATAAATCGTGCCAATCATCATTTACAAAATTAATTAAATATACAAAACAATACTGATATTTAACATGCAGTAGTATATGTATTAGTACTACATTAATTATGGATACAGATCTTTTCAGATAAATATGATACTGATGTCAAACATAAAATTCTTTGACTTCTCAAGGAAGTTATTAGACTTTTCTATCGTTTTTTAAAAATTATATGCTCCAAAGTAGAGAGCTGAGTGTGTTATTTTCAAGGTGGCCCTTTCTTTCGTTCTCAAGAGATCTTTGAATTCGCTACGTTTTTTCCTGTTCTTAGTCAGAGGTAAGAATTAAGGCTGAAAGCAAACTCAAAGCTGCCGCTGCAGGACATGCTTGCGCTAGTTTGCAAATTCAAATGCCTTTTCCTTTTCTTGTGTTGTGCGTAAACAGGCCGCAACGGGAAACACTTTAATAATAAAGCTGAAATAAATACAATAGTTTTTTTTGACTAAATAAATACTATAATAGTTTCGCGACAGCAAAATAAATCTCATGGATCCAATCATCCAACAACTCAACTTTGAGGGGCAAAAAACAATTAAAAGCTCGCTATCGCTACCAACATATAAAAAATTAAAAGAGGCACCAATGCAAGCAAACACGTATACGCCCTTAAGTTCCAGCGCTGGACACAGTGCCGACAATATCGTCACCGATCTCAAACCGATATTTTTGTTTAATTCGTATACAGTCCCGCACGGGTCATTTTTGTTCTTTTCGAATTCAAGAACTGAGAAACACTGCTCACCATCACTAAAATATGTAATCGCATATTGGCAGAGATACTCTTGACGTTTTAATAATACTATAAGGCCAGTCTCGATGGTGAGTTTCATTTCGTTGTTTCCAAGACCGTCATGTCATATAAAATGAAATGAAACTTGGATGAAACCCCTACTCCGATGGAGAGTTTCATCTTGTGGTTTTATAGGCATTTAATTTCATGACTTTCGAGAGATAGTTGGTATTCGTGCAAGAGAGTTTCACCAAGATGAAACTTTTCTCTTCTCTCTCCTCGAGTTTCATGCAAAAAGTGGACTTTTTGCTGATGTGGCCCCTATTTAATGTGTATGAAACACCTATGAAAAACCCCATTGAGACTGGCCTAAATAAACCTGGTTGTATTTTACGAAACTTTGACCATAAAACAATCTTCAACATATTTAGTTGCAAAAGCATGGGGAGAATCATATTCAAAGTTATGCAAGTGCTATCGAAAACCAGTGTATAGTTTTCCGGTTAGCCTACATCTTAATTCATTATTATTACAGCTACTCAAAGTTAACTGCTATATACCTTACCTTTTTTTTTTTTGGCCTCTCTGAAGTGGAGTGGAGCCCTAGCCGTTTCCAAATTTTTTTAAGGAATAAAACGCTGCGCTTGGGGTTTCTGATCCAAAGTTACTCATATAGAAAAAAATCCTAGCTAGCCGGAACGGTAGTTAAATTTATATAAGCTAGGTTCATCCTGTGGATTAATTCCTGGGCCTGCTGGTCTGACGTTAACCGAACGGGCGTGGGTGTCGGAAAACAAGAGACCAAACTTTCCCTCGTTCATTCTTTAGATTAGGACAGGGAAGCGAGTAGTTAACCCGGCTTAGCTTTGATGGACTACTACTTACTGGTGCACAGTATTCAAAAAAGGTTGTTCGTGGATAACAGTTGTAGTATTTCTTTACTCGACCGTACTTCCCCCCTCCCAAAGTGGTAGTGGTAGCAGGGGCTCGGCTCATCATAGGGCTTGTTCTATTGGTTTGATGAGAGAAGTCTCACCATTGCAGTAGGAAGCATCGAAGGAGGAAGCCGCTTGGCACAGGTAGCTATGGGCGAGTTGTATGGGAGAGAACATAACCTTTTGAATTGAAATATATATAATAAGTACAAAAAACTGCTAGAAGAAGTGAATTCGAGAAAATTCCATTAATTAGCATGAATGGAGAGTGGATCAGTCTCCTCTTTGATCCAAGTTTCAACTGCTCCCATGCATGCCACATATTTATTTATTGTGACGATCGAGCAAACTTTAATAACTACAACATTTTTTTGCCAGAAATAAACAATTTTCTTTACCTATACCTCGAAATCCTATTGTATAGCAAGAAATTCTCACTAGAGTACAGCTGGATGCAGTGAAAGCTCCACCAAAAAAGATCTAGGTTTGTGTAGCACTAGCATCGAGAATAGTACAAATATCTATGAAACAAATAAGTGCACTATAAAACACATATTTCATAGTAACCCAATGATACTAATTTGGTGTCACAAGTATTTATAATATCTTTTTTTTCTAAAAAATTTATTCAAATTCAATATAGTTTCACTTAGCACAATTTTATAACAATTTTAAAAGTATATAAGCCATTTCTCTTGGACCGGAGGAGGTCTATTTAAAAAACAAAACAAAACATATTAAATATTATCCTGTCCTGACCTTCATATATCATTATTTTAGCTTCCAGTACTACACAGTACACTTGGTTGCCCTATTTAAGGCAGGCCGTATGACCCAACGAGAAGTCGTATTCTTACACACAGTATATAGGCATGCATCCTCTTCTTTCCTTATGCAAGGCTATCATTGTCATTTGTCGGTCAACTTGGATCACCACTTGGAGCCGGTAATTCATCGATCCCTATTTGATTTCCCGAGGACATTACAGGTACAATCCATCCACCAGCTAAAATTTGAAACCAAGGCAAATTTGGATCAAACCTCATGAATGCAATAAGAACTTTTTTTTTTTAAAAAACAACGGTACAAAAAGTGTATCCATCCCCATCCTTCCACATCACAAAAATGAATTGAGAGGTTCCATAAATTTTTGACCCGGCCATGCGTCTGTCTATCCCAATTACTATATGTATTATATTATATTAACAATTTATGCAAATCAGAATAGCGGTGGATGCAGAGGACACGGCTGAATTTGCAGCTGGAGCTAGGTGGGTCTGCCCTGTGCTTGTGCGTAACTATAGGCTGCTAAGCCACCATCATTTTGACATTGGGGATGCATAAATCATTACATGCCTAGCTTCGCCTTCATCAGTCTCTCCACTAGTATTACTTCCAAGGAAAAAGACATGCATTATTGCAGGAAAACTCTGATCGATCCACGTGATTGGTGCCCATCCAATTTCCTCAAAAAAAAAAAAAAAAAAGTGCCACTTAACTAAAGAAAAAAAAACTAAATAAGTTTGTACTCCTTCCGTTCCAAATTGTAGTTCACTTTAGCTTTTTTAGATTCATTTCTTTTTATGTATCTAGACATAGTGTATAAAAAAAACTAAAGTGAATTACAATTTGGAACGGAGGGAGTAGTTGACACTTCAGAATCTCTAGACAAAAAAAAAGGCTCTCAAAGTCACTGAAAAGTCAATTAGGTTCGTTAATTCCAACTTGCACCTGAAGTTGACAGCTCAAATTAATGTAAGCAGCCGGTTACTGAGGGCATGCTAATCTACTCGTCCAAGACACTCGGAGATGCAGGCATCAACTTCTGTAGCTGATGCTAGCTCTGCGAGACATACATACCTCCTTGTATAAAAAATCAAAGCAATAAATACGATGACAGTGAAGGTGAGCTTCATTTAGACCACCATTCAGCGTGTCCTTGTCTAGAAATAAATCGAAGAGATGGATCAGGAAGGGGAAAAACAGCTGTTCGTAACACGTAACGGATCTACTGACAACTACCAATACATATATATGTGTCTTAATCTCCAAGCCCTTGATGCAAAAATCCTTCATCCATATGCTTAATGCTCCCAGTTCTCAAATCCAGAAAAAGTAACATCAGTCATGGAGGAGATTGAGAAGAATGGTGCCTGCTGAATCCATCATAGTTCAGAACAGAGCAAGCTGTAAAAACAAGCCAGCCAGAGAAGGGAGAAATAGAGAAACATAAGACACAATCCTGTAGCTACAGATAGTAATCGGGAGTCCTCCAAATAACAATACTCTATTAAAAAGAAGAAGAAGAAGAAGAAGATAGTAACAGGGAACAACTACTCTTTAGCACATCCAAATTTATGCACGTTTACAAATGGCGTAAACTGGGCAGCGAGCTGCAAAAACAAGCCACTATGGTGTACTGGATGAAGAAACTGTAGGAAGCGTATGAACGACCACTATTCACAAGCATCTCTGTCTTCGAGTAAAAAAAAAAAGCGCACGTCATGTATGAAAGTCTCAGCTGTAACACGAACTTCCTCTGTGACATAGCAGCCATCTTCACGCCATGTCGAACTCCCTCATCGACCTTGGGCTGCAAATGATGTCGAACGGCTTGTTGATTTTGTCCTGCAATATGTTGATCTGCCCATCCTTGACATATATTTCTTCATCCAGGTCTTCGATCTTCTTCTTTAGCGAAACAACCTCGTTCTGCATGATGCTAATGTTTCTTCTCAGCTGGTTTCCTTCCTGCCATGACAAGTCCCTCTCCTCTGTCACTGTTTTCAGTGTCCCACGAAGCGCAGCCAGCTCCTTTGCAGATTCCTGGAAGTCCTGTTGGATCTCATTGATTGATTCATCCTTCTTCGACACCTGTTAAGTGCAGCAAACCAACAAATATGTAACAACACAGCAGGAGTACTTGAGGAAAATACAGCAAACAACTCTTCTAGCATTGCTTTTTTTTTTTCCGAAAAGGATGAAACATCATCTGCCATTCTCATATGAAACGACATTTTTTTTTTTTAAAAAGGATGAAACAACATTTACCAACTGACAAGTTCTATACTACCAGTCTGAAGGAGCATGCCATTTCGGCTGGTACCATAACAATCACAGCACTATTGATTGGTCTTTAGAACAGCACAGAATTGATTGACAGCCCACTGATGTCTCTAAATGCAAATGGATTTGCACATAGTATACTGTCTACACTTCTGGTGAAGTTGTATGCCCTACTTAGTGTACAAAAACATGACAGTGTAACACTTCTTTATGTCGTTTTCTCTAGGTGTTTTTTATACGACCACCAAGATGACCCTGGAATGAATGTTTGCTGACCATAAGCCTCTTATATGTTATTTTATATGCTACCAAACATTATCTCAACTTTAGAACTGGTTCCAGAAACGTTCAAAAGAATATCTAACTGAAAACGTTATCTCAACCCTGGAACGAGTATCTAACTGAAAACTTGCATAGTAGACCTAATCTCTACCTGGGCAAATTTTATCCATAGATTATTGGCAAGATGCAAAAACTTGAAAAATAATGACTAGCTAAAGATAAACAAGCAGCAAATTACTTGATTCAAACCCTAAAATGAATTTCTAATAATTTTATAGAGCAAGGAGATCAGAGTGGCATCTGTTGTCGGTAACTAAGTCACTCAGCAAAGACCTACCTACTTACTTTGAGACATACTACTGCAACTTGACCACTACAATTGGCTAACACCAGGCAGATTAAGAATAATTCATTATGAAAGGAAAATCATTATCAAAGTCCTAATTTGATCCGAGAAAAACAATGAACTGCAAGTTTATTGGGGAATAAAGATGTGAAATATGCAATGAACGCATGATACCTGAAGCTCCAACTGCTTAGCTTTTGTGGGTTATGCAAGAAAGTTCATCCTGAACTCTCTGTATCTCGTTTCTCATTACATCTTGGATGCGAAGTGAAGATGCCAGATCAGATTGCAATTGTTCAATGTCAAGTTCCTTTGACAAGACTGCCTCCTTCAGTATTCTGTTCAGCATAGCCTCTTCTTTCAGCTTGAGTCCAAAATCATCCTACACATAATAGTCAAGTCACTATTAATTCAACTATATTCACAAAGCATCAGATGTGAACTCTTACTGTAGAACTTTCATGAAAACACCATTCCAAAGCACATGTAACTATCCAAAAATATACTTCAAGAGAATCTTTACTGTGATTTTTTTTTACTGGACAACCACATGGCAAAGTAAAATTAAACTGACAAGGTTGTTTTGTACCAGAGTAACTCACCATTTGATCTTTAGAAGGACTACCTTCAGCTGCAATTTCACCAGATTTTTCTTTAGCATTTTGCTTTTCACTTAGTATAGAATTGATTGCCTTCAAACTTCGCTTCAGACCTTCGATTCCTCCTTTGATGCTCTGGTACTCAAAAGTGTAATCACTGAATGTTAATGCATCATTGCCACTCAAATAATCACTTTCATGTCTCTTGTGTTTCATCAGATCCAACAATTTAGCACAAAGTTGGCTAATCTTATCAAGCAGTGACAAGCCTTGCATTTGCAGGTTATCCACTCTAGACTGAAGCTCCTGGTCAAGGCGAATCGAGGAGAAGCTTGCTCCATTGCCAGCACCTTGTAAACGATTTAAGAGTGCAATGTTCTCTTGTCTGAGGGATTCTACTTCAAAATCGCAAGATCGAATTTCACCTCTCAACTTTTGCTCCACCCCTGTCATTCTAATAAGTTCCATTTGCAGTTTTCTTGTTTTATCACTGGTGGCACACTCAACAAATTTCCTATCTAATTCATCTATGCATCCCTGTCTCAGGCCTGTGATTGTCCTTTCCTGCTCATTACATGTTGTTTGTAGCCTTGCAATCACTTTCTGCAAAGCTTTATTCTCTGCCTCCTTGGTCTTCAAATATTCCCGGATGTGGTCCCTTTCCTCTACAACCTCAGTAAAACGAGCCTGCAAATCTACTGAGGAACTATGGAGTTTCTCATGCTCATTTCTGAGTCTCTCTAGATCATCATTTAGTTTGCTGTTTTGCGTTTCCAAACTTTCAACTTTCGTTGAAGCTTCAGCCTTATTTGCTTCAAGAAAAGTAACTTCTCTCTGAAATGACACATTCTGCTCTGCAAGTTCTCTCACCCGTTCATGCAGTCTCTCTTCTTCAGATTGAAATCTTGATAGCCTGATAGACCAATCGCCTGACCTTCTGTCCATCTCTCTCTCAGTGTAGTTTGTACTTCACTCTTCTCCTTCTCCAGCCTCCTAGTTCTGGTTTCCAATTCTTTCTTTGTTTGTTTGTATTGCTCTTTGGCAGCAAACCTTTCTGTAACACGTGCCTTAATCTCTGAAGATAATTCATGTGCTAATTGTTTCCTATCTTCAGTCAGTTGCTGGATCAACTGAAACATGTCATTTGAGGTCAATTGCCTATCCCTGAGCATGCTAAATTCATATTCATCTTCACAAGGAATGATAAACCTTGACTCAATTTCTTTAGCTCTTTGAAGTAGCTCGTCATCAGTTTCGTCTTCCGCTGATGTCAAAAAAAAAAAAAAAAAAATCATCATCATCATCATCATAAAAATATTGAGAACCATCACAAAAAGTATGACCCTACAATGATAGGAGCAACGTAAGGTTATACCTGAAGTAGGAGAAGTGGAGGGGCAGATAACATTTGGAAGTCTCACATCTTGCAAATCTTCATAAATATCTTCAACAGATGTTGAACTTTCTCTTTCAGAAGCTTCTGACATGCTTATGTGGCGTCTAAATGAACTGCACATAGTTGTACTCTTGTGGGTATCTCCTGTACCCTCTTGAGCAAGTCGCCAAAGGAAGGCATCTTTTAAGTCCACATCTGGGTAGTCCTCTGTCGTCTCTTTCATTGATTTTGGTACGGATGGTACCTTAGACTGGGGTCGAGGTGGCCTTCCCAAACTAGAAACCATAGATGTGACAGGGCCGCAGTGCTTCTGTTCCTCATTTACGATTGCATCTTCATGCCCTCTATCAATGTACCGATCTAGTACTTCATTCTTGTTTAATAAATTGTTTAGTCTTGTTGATCTGCATTGTATAGCAATAGGAGAACTAACAGGGGAGTGCCCTGCTGAGCATGAACAGCATTTTGAACGAGGAGAATCATTTTCCATAGCAGAATGATCTTTTGGGGTCTTTATTGCATACTGTTTCAACAACGGATTCCCTTCTGGCAACCACATGTCGGGACTGCAAGTTAAGATATACATGCTGAAAAAATGAGCTACGATACAAATGGCCCTAAAACCAAGAAAGAGTCTGGCCACAGAAACACTAGTGCAAAAGAGAATCCAAACAAGGTTAGATCTAAACTGAAGAACTAGTTTTGTCATCTCCACTGCATCATGGTTCTAACGAGAAAAATATAAAGCATTTAGACATTGGTGTCACAGGACCAGGGAATATGAAGTCAATTACAAGAATATGTATTCAGTGGGGGGAAAATGGAAGAACATAACTTGTATGCAATCAAACACAGTACAAATCATTGATAGATGCCAGAGAAAATTTGCATGTGCACTAAAACTGAACAATCATAAAGACAACCTCCTTTGCAAAAATAATGAAACATTCAGAATAAATGAGTAGAGTTTGCAGATTCACATATCACGGTGTATTTTCTATCTCCTTTCTTATTTTTAGACACATTTCTCTAGATTTCAGTAACATGGATCAAGTGGCAAATAGGCAACACGGGCTAATAGCCAATACTATCATTTAAATCCATGGTAAACATCTTGCATAATAAGTAGTAGGGACAAGGTAACATGACGACTTACACGACATCTTTGGCATGGTGGGGTGCATCAGATTCATCATACAAAGAGCATGGAACATCACCCGAGAAGCTAAAGCATCTTTGATCCACAGAGGTGTTTGTGGCCGGGGATGAGAAGGACATGGACCTCCTGAGTTGCTTGGGATTGTCTTGTTCCTCCTTGTTCCGCTTGTGACGACGGCTGCTGGATCTCGACAATCTTGTGCTGCAGGAACCAGAAGCGTCCTTTCCCTCATCTGTCTTTTTATGTCTACTAGTCCTGTTATTATTATCATTGGCGATCGGCTGTCCATTTCCCCCACCAGGGTTTGCAGCAGGGGACCCAAAGAAGAAGAATCTTCTCATGTTTGAAAAGCGTCGAGGATTCACCCTTGATTATCTTGGGATCCCTCACAAACTAGTCCCTGCACAGGTTGCATATTTGTAGTGAGCAGCAAGTAGTAAATCCGAGCGAAGAGGCGACCAAATCTGAGCGAAGGATACGGGGAAGAACAAGAGACTACGACTAACTGTACTAGGTCCCTTGTCGTCCGTGGTCTCAGTTCATCAGCGTCTCCCTCGACGGGAACCGGGCAGGAGGAGAAGAGGCGAGGGCTCCGCCGCGTCTGCCCCTTCCGAGCCGCCGTCGCATCTCATCCCGAGCCAGCCAACCTCCCCACTCGGCCAGCGCGATCCCCCACCCAAAACCGCCCAAAGAGCCAACCCAACCCCCTGAATCCAGAACCAGCAGCGACAGCCCCAACGGAAAACCACTCCCCGTGGGTCCTCTCCTCGATCCCGGTGCCGCCGCCGACCCACGGACGCCCTTCCGAACCCTAAACCCAAAACCCGACGCGGAATTGGGAACCACTCCGCAGCAACTCGTACCGGCACTAAAACCAACGATAATTGGACGCCAGATCAAGTGGAGGAGGGGTGGAGGGCAAACCTGCGAGAATCCCAGGCGGGGCGAGGCGAATCGATCGGAGTGCAGTGGAGCCGGCGGCAGGACGAAGGCGAGGCGAGTGGCCGCGGCAGGGCTCGGCGGTGTGGAATATGATGGGCAACGCAACGGTCGGCAGGACAGGGCATTTGATTAGCGCGCACTAATTGCGATTAACAACAGCTAGCTGCCTTTTTTGTTTCTTTTTTTTTTTTGATTTGAGGGGAAAAAAAAGGAAAGGAAATGGTCACCACCAGCGGAGCGGAGCGGAGCATTTCGAAATGGGAGCGGCGAAAGCGGGGTTGGTGGGTGGGTTCAGGCGGGCCCTCTAATGGGCCGGCCTCGATTCTCTAATGGGCCCCTCGTCTTCAGGCAAGGGACTGAGGGGAGGCGGACGGGGTCGCCGTCGGCGGGCGCTCTGCTCTCTCCGTAGTCCAACGGCAATGGCGTGGCGCCTTCCCTGCCTTCCCACTCCGCGCCCCCTCCACTTCCGCCTCCCCTACTTTGCCTGTGCGAGCGGCGCGCCGTGGTGGCGGTGGAGCAGCCGGTCGGGTGCGGAGACGACGGCACGGAGTCGCTGTACAAAAAAAGGTGGGTGGGGCTTATTTTGCTTATATTTATTCTATTTCCCAAAATTTGTTTTGGGTCAACTGCGTGTAGAGTGCTACAGGACTACGCATCTCATGGAGAGTTATTGGCTTGGTGGCATTGGAAATGATCTGCTGTTTCTTCTCAATAGAGCAGCCAAACGTGTCCTTTTGGGGCTGATTTGGTACAAAATTTCACCGATCAACATGAGTTGTATTGTGCCTAGGAACCTATAACTATAATCATGGACATGTCATCAGGGTGTTTACTAATGCAAGCTGCTTTGGTTGTGTTATGTTACATTCATCCATCCATCCATCAAACCTTGACAAAACAAGTTTCTTTTAATTAAATCTGATAGTTTGCCATTCTACAACTTAAATGTGGACAGCTAACTTATATCTGATATTCTTTTATGGAAAGATGGTGTCCGGTTCTCAATTGCGAAGAGTAGTTATTTTTGAAATAAAAGGCAGGAGCTATGCCACTCAATTAAGTAAGAGGAATGAGTTTATAGTTTTATGTACAAGTGGCGCCCCCTGGCACAAACCACTACGGTCCTAGGACCAGATTAGGAGAGATCAAATCCTGCTTAAGAGTGGTTATTGGATGCAAATATAGTGAAATGGAATGGAGTGGTGAAGTGATCCGCTTCGGATCCTTTTTTAGTTTCTTCCTATTAAGAAGACAAATCAGATTGTTAATACATGGTCTAACTAGGATTATTCCAAACTCTTGCAGTCTTGCAGCACAGAGATGGAAAGCCACATCACACAGACACTATCACTTGCAAATCTTCAGTTGATGGCCTCAAATTGGTGTGTCCAAGTATTGTTCGTGAGGCTCTCAGTGCTAATATTCTTCAAAATGGGGGTGACACCTTCTAAGCTTGAAGATGACAATGTCCTTGTTCTATGCCAGGAGCAGAAGCGTTTTGTTAGAGAAGCGCTAGATGGAAGATGTGCAATTGCATCATCTCACCGTGCTTATATTCTGTCGCTGCTAGAAATCGCTTCTCTTCTGAGAAAATGCTTTGAACCTGAAGTGCTGAGTGCTGGGAGGAACTCCGTGACAGCACCTGCAAAAGTAACTGCTCAATCTTCATTCTCTGATTCTTGAGAGGTCAGTCAGGATTTTAAAAGTGCTGATGGTTTAAGGTGCGTCCGAGAGGATGGGATCCCTGAGCACGGCAAGGCATATGCTGATTGTGCAGAGCCAGAAGATGACTTTGGCAATCCATCTACTAGAACTAGGAACCGAATGGTGTGCTTGTTCGTAATTCTCACTCACCTTCAGAACAGGCTTCAGAAAATATTGCTTCACAATGTACTAAGTCTTGTAGTGACAACTCCAAAAATAAGAGGACTGTGGTTGATGGATCTTCACCAGATGTTCTACCTATGGACAGGAGGTCAAAGAAACCTTCCACTGATGTAGGTGATATGGTAAAAGATTTAAATACATGCATGAAAGGGATTGAGATATTATTCTTTTGGGCATGCAATTCTGGAAATGAAGCCCCAGAGATTCTTGAGGAAGATAAAATCTAGTTCCGCCCTCTTCTACCTGAAGAAATAGGTTAGCTATCAAGTGAATAGCTTTCTGGTTATGACCATTTTTCCTAGTTTCTCCTAAGCATCTTGACAATACTATTAAACTAAAAAATAATTTTCTGCAGCACGGATCAAAGCCAACAAGTTTTCTGGCAACACTGTTTGCTTACTGTAGAGAGGATGTCTTTGTTCCTTAATGTAAGTTAATTTTGCCCCAAACTATTAGAGAGTAATTGTAAGTGATTTTCTGCTGCATTTATGCCATCTATTATCATATCTCAGCATTCTGGTTTGTAATGTGATGCACCATGGTTTAATGCAGCTCCTCCTCAAGCTGAGATGAAGTACTGTACCTGGCATAGATCAGTGCCGTCTCAATTGTCACCATCTAGAATTTCTCTTGGGATTAATGCTGGCAGACATATCTCCACACTTGATAGGTTGTATGCATGGGAGAGCAAACTTTATGATGAAGTTAAGGTAGTAGCCCCTTTCTGGATGTTGTACAGAAGCAAAACAATTTTATGGTGGTCCAGATCAGAGTTTGAGATAGCTAGAAGTAATCTGTCTCGATCTAATTTCAGGCTAGCAGTGCCATCTGCAGGAGGTACGATGAGAGATGCAAGAAACTGAGATACCAAGAATCAAGAGGGGAAAATCAAATTGATATTGATTTTACCTGTGCTTCTGTGAAGGACTTGCATTCCAGAGTTCTAGCGGCTGTTCACAAAATAGGCTTCATTTCTAAGAACATAGAAGATGTAAGGGATAAATATCTTCAGGCACAGCTGGAGGAACTAGTTGGATGGTATGTCTATCTATATCTTTGTCTATCGGTGTATGCAAAACATGCTGTTCCTGTGAATTATAGCACGGTACATAGATGTGTAAGGCGTTATAACAGATATGTGTCAGATTGTCTTAAAAGACGCTATCTCAATAGGCAATGTGCATTTATTTATGTGTTTATATACTGCTTGCTGTGCTCATCTGATGGAGAGTCTTTTCCCCTGCAGTTTCACTTAGGATGTGGGGTACAATGCTTCAGTGCCAATGTGTGATAATCAAGTTAGCATCAGCTGCGACCTGAAAATATTATTCAGTCTCAATGACAGAACTGGATGGCATCTCGAAAAGGCGTACATCTGCAGCCTAAACATGTGTGGTTGCACAAATGCATGAAACCAATGAAGAGGAGGAAGGTTTCCAGGAACCAGAATGCCGTTGATACTTCTGTGACGGAGACTGCGAAATGTGGATAAAGCTTCTCGATGATTTACCAACCGCAGACTTAGAAGAAGCCATCGAAGGTCTCATTGCAGACATAAGCCGCTCCATTCCTCACAAAGAGACGGTGTCAAATAACGAAACAGGGGGAGAGCGAGTCATGCCCCCGTTAATCTGCATCCGAGTCTGTTGAGATTCATAGAGAAGCTCAAGTTCTCAGAAACCTCAGTTGAAAAGTGTATCGATCTGCAGGAAAACATCAGGGCCGCAAAGGAGGATTTGGAGAAGGAAAGATTTAATACAAGTAGCTGTCTGTTATTAGTGAAGTGAGCTTTGGACAGTACTTCAGTATCCGTATGGATCAGTTGGCTAAGTAAATGTTCCTAGCGTAAATTCAGAACTACTAATACTAGTACCGATTTGTGTCAAGAGGAAGGCAGACAGCGGACAGGATGTGAGGACAAGTGGGCTAAAGTGGTGACGTAAATAGTTTATGTAGGAGTAATAAGCTGTGCTGATGTAGTATGTTCGCTCTTTGCTCAGTCAAATTCCAGGAGCGATTCAGTGAGAAGTATGATTGTATATGCACTGGAAATAATGCTGAATCCAAATCTTCCGGTTTGACCTTTTGGTGTCTTTAATCTTTTTGATTGACATGATTCCGTGGCGTTGTCCCCCTCAACTCAACCCTTGCAGTGTAGCTATATAAAGAGTTGACGCTATGTCACTCTTTTTCTTTTTGAGATGTTGTCGTTAAGACTTGGTCTACAAACAGTAGTAGTAAATGATGTCTGGTGATTCTTCGTTTTAGATGGGAAAAAAAAGGTAGAGATTCAAAGGTGTACGAGTAGAAATTCTACTCGCTGACATTTGGGGGTGTCCCTGGCAACCAAAATGGCAGAGCATACTGCATCATACTAGACGCTGAAACGTTCAAGCAGTTGACAGAGCAGGAAAGCTATGCGCGGCCAAAATCTAAGCAGTTGTGGTTCTGGCAGTTTTAAATGGACGGAATCAACGGGTGGCATCGATGTGATCTGACCTCTGGGAAACGGACAGGCAGGTCCGCCAGAAGCAGAACCAGATTCCTCCCTGCCGATAGCAACAAGCCCCAAAGTCAAAAGCCATTGCACGCACCATGATGCTGATGCCACCTCCTTTGTTTCTCGTGCCGCCTGTTTGTCGCCTCGCCGGCCTCAATGCTGCATCATGTTCGGATCAAAACCCAAACAAGAGTTCAAAACTTTCCGTAGTATTCTTTAATTTCAGCACATATCACTAGGCGATGCTGCCATGCCGGTGTGCAATATATTCTGGGATCAGTAAAGCATTGGAGACTTGTCTGAAATCTGAATTAAGCTGGGGGCAGATGTCATGCAGAAAAGTAAGTGAGTTGGGTATAGGGTAGAATCTGAAATTCAGAATGGATGAAACCGTGTAGCCAGCCCTCTCTCTGATATTCTGATTAGAGTAGACTACAGCGAGTTGGCCGGAGATGGGCCAGCCGCCAGCGTAAGGCATTGACCTACTATGTAGATAGATAGGATAGGGATGTTCCCATGCGGTATTATTATTGGTACAGCAGCAGCAGCTGCTACATGTCAAAGGGAATAATGAAGCGACGAGGAGATGGTCCAAAAGCTCAAAATACTTGTTTACTAATCGTCGTCCCAGGCCAGGGGCCACGGAATCCTTTTCATTTCCGTGAACAAGTAGCAGCCAGCTTGTTGCTAGGATGAGGAGGATATTCTGCAACTTGTTTTAAGATGAGACACCCAGAGAATGATAGAATATACTAGTACATATATATGGATGAGTATGAAAGAAAATGAACTAGTGGATCAGGGAGCAGGTGTAGCAAGTCAAACAGGCGTAGTATCACATGAAGGAGTAGTTTTATATGGGAATGGGATGGGAGCATCTCATGTGTATGGTATGGCTACCACAACAGGCTGATGCCATCATGCCCTCACAGCCTCGTCACTCTTGAAGCTCTAGCTGCAGCCGCAAGAAAGAGCCATGAAATGAAAGCCGGGTCAAGCTGATCGGTTTTCAGCAGACAACGTCGAAACGGTTTCAGGCTGCTAACCATGGTCAATATATTTCTATTTTCTCATGTCAAAGATGCAGTATATACCCACTTGATGAGCGATTTGACTAGCTTTTGTCGGCAACTTCACTTCAGAGTTGAGAGAGACTAAGATTACTACTGTGGCTGAAGAGATCACTACTTATCTGATCATGTCAAACAATCTAGGCGCGCTTCAGCTTTGCAGCTGAACACTGACACCGACCTCTGCTGGCAATGCAAGAATTCAAACTTGCATCCATCTGACCAGCAAGGCATGCATTTTAGTGGTAAGCAAGCAATAGTAGTATAATAATGGAGTGGTTGATGGACCCAATGGCACACAAGAGTCTTTGAGGGCACTCAATCACAAGGGAATGCCGATCGAATGCCTCATGGGATGTACTGCGTTCTGCTCCATTTTCTGGATCGATCAGTGTAAAGTAATCCAAGGACCATGATGCATGGGATGCAATAATCCTGCAATGCCAAGCTCTTGGTTCTCGGTCAGTGGACTTGAAACTGCAAGTATACGCTCCCAACGCATGCAACTAGGCGTATAATATGTGGGTATTGACTAGTGCTAGGTGCGTGGTTGTTCCCAGTAGTTTGTTAATATACTAACTGGAGTGGTTGGCTGATGCTGAATTGCCTGGTGTGTTTTCAACGCTGACAAACGTCGGAGCGGAACGCGTCAAACTTGTTCAGTTGTTTTGTCTGGTGTCGTCGTCGTCCATCAGGACAGGATCAGGGAGGGGGGCATCAGGCCAGCATCATGCTCATGCATGTGCTGTCCCTGGCATATATCAGACGGCAGACGCGTTGCTTTGCTGGGCTGGTCCTCTACAAGTTGCTGTACCTCTGCGGCTTGAGAGTTCAGACTGCTGCTGGTTTTGTTCGCGGTGTTCTACTGTGTGCGCGTGTGTGGGTTCAGAAACATGCCGTGGATGGTGAGAGCAAGGTCCGTGGTTCAGAAACGTGCTTTGAATTCAACGCAGGTTTGGAGCCTCCTGGGTCAGGTCAACCATGCTACTACCGTATACGTACGGCGTTACGAGTAAGTTTGAGCGTCCCCTCTCGTCAGCCTTGCATGACCATTGACCTCGCTCGCCCATCGCATTCATTCTTCACAGCAACAAGGCCGGGTGATCGATCCGACTGCTCTCATCTCATACTCCTCTGGCTCATTTGGATCATTCATTTCTCTCTATTGGGTATTAAAGAGGGTTGATGGGTAATGTAGTCTAATTCCCACTCAATACCCTCCAATTTCGAAGGGGAATGGTTCAACTTGAATCTAAAAGAAAAACACAGAAACAAGCAAATCTGCTTTGGATCCTCCCTCTGTAACCGTAAGTGATGTATATGGTGCCAACAAAACGAGGAACCATGCCAAGTATCTCCTATAGGATGTGTTTAGTTGGCGCTGTTGATCGGGTAGTTAACCTTGGCTAATGCTATAAATACCAAATACTTCAAGCTAAATCAGATTCTTTCAACTTTGACCAAGTCAAATCAGATTCTTTCAACTTTGACTAAATATATACAAGAAAAAACATACTAATATTTCTACATATATCATTGAATTTGTTCCTTAATAGCTTTAAAGTTTGACGGTCACCAAGTATTATAGACACACTTATTTGAGGGCGAGAGAGTAAAGAAGAGAAGAAAGTTTGCTTCCCAATTTGCCAAGATGGGTAGGTGTGGATTCACACATTAACCTTCCCCGCCTAGCAAATTATTGCCTGATCAAGCAAGAGGCAGACCGATAGATTGACGCCCAGGGATCTAGGCTCTCATTGCATCACCCCATCCCTAGTGTGTCGTTGAATCGTAAACTTTTTTCAATCTACTCTCAATGAAATGACACGCCATCTTTTTTTTTTTTTTTTTTACTCCACAATACAAAAGGCATGATGGAATAACCACGCTCGATCAGGGTGGTAGTCTCCGGCGGCATTGAGAGTAACGATCCGAGGCCCCGGGGAAAGGAAGGAAGGAGTGAATCCAGACAGTTGGGGGGTCGTTTTCGATTGTTTAAGTGAAAATCTCACATTGATTTTGGTAGAGTAACCCCATTTATTCAGTGGCGGTGGAAATCGCTTTATTAAAGTTTAACTACAGTGGACGCGGCATGTCCTCCGTCGCCGTCGGCGAGGGCGGCAGCGACGGCAACAGACTAGAGAGAGGAGAGAGAGACCCGGCCTGCCAGCTGGCTCCTTGATTCCCTTTTGAAAAGTTGTCTGCACTGCGCTGAGAGGATGGCGACGTATTTGGCGAAGATGACAGCGGCCGCGCCCAGATTCTCGGTGAACAAAAAGGGCACAGACCTGGCTTACACTATGTACGTACGTAGTAGTACTAAAAAAAAAAAAAAAAAAGAAATAGAGATTGTATCTAGAGGTGATGAGTCAGTTTGTGATTCTGTGATTGTGAACGGAATGGGGATTGTTCTAGTTTCTAGAAGAAAGCCGAGAAATTAATATGGATGATGAGTCAAGAGCAAATGGAGTAGAGCATCTCCACTGTACGGGAGACTCCGAGTGAGTGAGTGACAGGTGGGGAGGAGAGGTGATGTGATTCATCCGAGATTGAGGCTGGCTTTTGTTACCAAATTGAGGTGATGTATCGTCGGCAGATCGAGGAGGAGATCCCCGGCGAGAGCGACGCCCAGCCCACCACATCCCGGCGACCGGTTGGATTGGATTCACCTGCATCTGCCTGGGCGAATGACCGCACATTCACAGCGTCTGCAATGCAAGCGATGGATGGCATCCCAGGCGGTCTCCACGGCACGCTGGTCAGTCGGAATTCCCGGTGAGAGCCGTACGTACCGTACGTGGAAGAATACTCCGCCCGTGCCCGTACGTGAACGGCACCTTGGTGCACATGGCAACGAACTTTGCCGTCGGTCGGGTCGACCACAGTAGGGTACGTACGTTGGCATGCATACCAGCAGTCAACCTCCCTCCCCGCGTGCCACGCCGCCGAAAAGCGCCGCACGGCGTGCACATGGCGCGGCGCGGGGTGCCACGCCCCCCACGGCCACGCCACAGTCCACACAGCGCCTGACGCCGTGCACTCGTTGACCCGAGGCAAGGCAAAAGGCAACGCTGGCGGTGGCCTCCGACACCCAGACAAAACCAACCACGCCGACGGCCCCCACCCCACGCGGTTTCCCCCGTGGCCCCGTCCCCCGTCCCCATCGCCCTCGCCTCGCCCTCGGCTCCTCTGGCCTATAAACCCAACTCAACTCCACTACTCGAACTCCTCCATTTCCATTTCCATTTCCACTCGCTGCCTCCGATCCTACCTAGCTCGACTAACCAAGGTCCATCCACTCGTCACAAACATTACCAGCATGGACGCCATCTCCTGCCTAGCACCGCCGCCGCCCGCGCTGCTGGCCTCCTCCTTCGCGGACGCCGCCATCGCGCGTGCGCGCTCCACTTCTCCACCATGTCGCCCGGCCACTCCTCCGGCTCCTCCTCTTCCTCCTCCTTCTCCCACCACCACTCGCCCCTTCTGTCCGCCCTCGCCGACCTCCCATCCACCTACTACGCTCCACCACCACCACCGGTTCCACCACCCCACGCCGCCACCTGCTGCGACTCCATACTGGTGTCCGACTCGCCGCGCCGCCGCAGGTCCACGCCGACCAAGGCGGCGGTGCCGGCCGGGCGGCAGAACCATGCGCTGGCGCTGGCGCCGGCCGGAGCGCGCGCGGGGAAGCGCCGGTCGCGGGCGTCCAAGCGAGCGCCCACCACCTACATCAGCACCGACGCCGCCAACTTCCGCCTCATGGTGCAGCAGATCACCGGCGTGCAGCAGGCGGACGGCGGCGACGCGTCGTCGGCCGGCGGGGTGGACGTCATGATGATGCTCCACCAGGTCCAGCAGGCGACCACGGTGCTCGACGCGGCCACGCTGCTGGCCGCCAACGCCGGGAACACGCAGCTGCTGTCGGCAGGTGATGAGGCGTCGGCGCTTCGGCAACACCAGCTCCAGCTCGAGCTCCAGCAGCAGCAGCAGCAGCCGTGCTTCCCCACGCTCGACTCGTGGAACGTCAGCATGTACGAGACCAACAGTGCCGAGATGATGTGACCTGACCTGTCTGTCAGGGAGCCGGCGGCGGCACGGCAGGATCAGAGCGACGGTGGCTGGCGTCGATCGGGGTGCATTGCCGGCCGCCACCAACGTAGATGATGCATGGCTGGATCGATCGGCTGCTGATCTAGCTACTACTGTAGTACAAGCTAGAGAAGGAAGGAACAAGCGTACTATAGATAGCAATCGATCTGGAAAGCTGTACAGCATGCATCTGTGTCTGCAGTGTATGCAGTGTCTGTCGAGACGTAGTAGCAGCTAGCTCCAGATTACCGTACGTCCTTGTATGTGTACGTTCGCGCTGGTGCCGTAGCAGTAGTTGCAGTAGCTTCCTTTAATTTACCAGCAATCAGCAGCTCAGTTTGTATCAGGACTCAGGATATATATATAAAAAGCTAATCAAGGCAGCTAAAGCTAATTTCATTTCGATCTATATTTTTGAAAGTACAATGGTGCTGAATCGATCTGAATGCAGACTAGATCCATGGAGCGAGACGAGGCATAAATTATGGTCTCAAATAATTACCGACCAATAAATCGCATTCAAGTGATCGATAATATAAAGGGTGTTACCGCTTAACAAAGTTCACACTGATAGGATAGCACAACAACACACACGCAAGAGAAGATAGGAGAGTAGGTAGCCTGCTAGTCGAAAATATATGATCAGCTGGATTTGAGAAAGAGAGCACAACTAAGCGCGTTTGTTTGTGGCAAATATTATCTATCGTTGCGTGCTAGGAGCCCCGGAAAGTCATATTTTTGTGATGGGAGTGTAGAAAATTTTGGAGGAAACTTGGGGCGGGCCGGTGCTCCAGGGCTCCGCCCGGAATGCCGGAGCCCGGGCGAGTTGGGCAAACAGGCCCCTCACATCGATAGCTGAAACGGCAAGGCATGGGGCGGAGCGGCCGGCGGCATCACATCGATAGCTGTGGTCGTCGGCCGGCGGGGGCGTGGTAAACGCAGCAACGTCGATCGTGAGCATGCAAGGAATCTTGTGTGAGCTCCACATTGCAACAGAGCGCTCTATAGAACCCTTAAGTTCCATCATATATAGTTTCAGCAATTTTTTCCTTCCAAATTTGAATAAATCTCTGAGCAAAAGATATATCATCATTGATCCCCAATGCAAACATTGTGCCGGATGAGACAAGGATCGTGGGGCGGCGCCGGTGGGGATTGACGTCGACCTGCTGAATGCTTCTGCTTCTGCTTGCGGACATTTGTCAACCTGTCTACAGTGTAACAATGTAGTGTCAGTTCAGTAGTGTGCCGCGGGCAGATTCCCGTCCTGTTTGTACCGGGCCTATATGAAGAGATCCATCATCCAACCCAACGGGCTATATTTCGATTATGGAACGGCTTTCCGGCCCAACAGCCATCTACAATGACTTGCAGGATCATGCCAATTGGTGGCAGGATCGTGCTAGTCATGTCAGTTTGGTCTCGGACAGACGGGTCCCACCCAGCAGCGCAGAAAATTCTTCTTCAGCCGTTCATCTTCCATTTGTTTTCTTCCTTCGAGATCGGCCCCGCGCCGGCGGGACCCACGCGACAGACAGACAGACAGTATCCAGGAGCGCCACGCACGCGTTGTCGCCTTTCTCGTCCGGTCCCACTCCCACCCACACCCACTTCCTTCCCTCACCTCCGTCTCTCGGACACGCCTCCCAACCCAACGCTCCTCCCTCCCATGCCGTCGCCTCCGCGGCTGCGGCCGCCGCCGGCGAGTGTGCGGGGATTCCTGGACGCGCACTTCGCCTCCCCGAAGACCTCGCGGCCGCTCCGGCGCTCGCGGAGCTCCTGCGCCGCGAGTGCGCCGGGCTCGACGCCTCGCTCCGCCGCGCCGAGGGCGCAGCTCGGTGCCGCGGCCGCGTCCTGGCTCGCGCGCTCCGCCGAGGCCCGCGCCGACATCCGCGGCGTCCGCTCACGAGGTTCGCACCGCTCGCTTCCCTCAACACTAGTAAACCCTAGCTGCTGCTGCTGCTGCTGGATGGGGTTTATAGTCCCGGTGCCGCGGCGGCGCTGGGCTGCACGTCCCCGCCACAATACACTGCTCATCCGGCTCGATTTGTTTTCTAGGGGTGCGCGTTGCAGCGGAGGACGACGGCGCCGAGGCGCCCACCACGGTGGGGCTGCCGGCGCTTGTGCGTGAGATCCAACGGATCGACACCATCCGCCTCTACGCGGGTCAGCATCTCCCTTCCTCCTATTCATACATGGTGGCACGGGAAAATACAATGTGACTTGTCTTACATCACGCACCCAATTCGTTTGCTTAGCTAGCTGATGGTTACAGAGCTACTTACATTGGTTGACATTCTAGAGCCTGGCTTAGAATACATTGGTGATATATGATAGTAATCTGCTGATCCATTTTTATGTCCACCCATTTGTTTAGCACTTAAATATCTATTGCAGCACTAGTCTTCTAGATTGCTGCGAAATGAAGTGATAATTCCTTTTCAGGGTACAAGCCTCTGTGTGCTTGTTTATGACTAAGATTACTCACCAAGGTTGGCAGGGTCTTGGAACTAAGTGTCGTAACTGAGTCCAATCCGCATTATCTCCATGTCTTCTGCACAGTATAAAACTTGCTGTTCCAGTTCATCGTTCAGTTTTGATTTGATACTCTCTCTGCATCAAAATCTGCTCATCTTTGCTATTTGCCACGGGAGGGGGGGTTCTGTTGGCTGCTATACTATACCTTCTTTGAGACTTCTAGCTCTGTATGGTGTAGGAACGTATAGTGCTTTCTGTAACTTTGCTATGCTGACATTCCAGAAGCTACTCTACAGTTGGAAGCTTTGGTTGGCAACCTGGAAGATGTCGCATTTTCCATCGTTAGGCAGGCCCCAAAGTTCAACCTATCATCCATACTCCGGAAATCAAATGTAAGATCGATCATTCATCTTTGTTACTGCAGATGCCTGCAGCTGATAAAAATGCCATGCAGATATATGTGGCTCAGTAATTAGTTTGCAAACTAAGGATGGCATCCTTATTCTCTGTCAAATGTAGGAAACAGAATGGAAGCAAGGGAAGCTGCTACAAGCTGTCGATGCTGTGAGGGACATTGAGCGAGAATTAGTACGGATCAGCACCAGTAGGCCGCAGTGGACCAACCTTGTCATGGCCGTTGATTCTAGAGTGGACAAAACTCTTTCCATTCTGAGGCCTCAAGCACTCACGGATTATCGGGCTCTACTAACATCACTAGGCTGGCCACCTTCATTGTCTTCACCAGACACACAGAAGGATAACTACTCCCAAATTCCGAATCCTCTAGTCTTGATGAACAAAGAAAATAAAGAGAGATACTCTCAAAGCTTCCAAGCACTGTGTGCTCTCCAACATGTGCAGGGTAACCGTGAATTACGCCTGTGTCAAACAACAGAAGTGACTCCTGCACTGGCAGATTTGAAGTACTTCAGTAGGACTGCTTGCTTCGACAATGGCCTTTGGGCAATTGATGAATTAGTTCACCCTATTGCTTCAAGGATGGAATATCATTTTTTGTGAAATGGTCTGAACAGCCAGAGTTCATTTTTACCCTTGTTTACAAGATAACAAAGGATTTCATGGATGGGGTGGATGATGTCCTTCAGCCTTTGATTGATCAAGCAAGGCTAGTGGGGTTAAGTGCCAAGGAATCTTGGGTAACTGGAATGGTGAAAATGCTTGTAGGATACCTTGAGCGGCAAATTTTCCCGGCACTTGTCTCCTCTTATCAGGACCATACTACTGTTGGTAAACCTGATGTAGATTCCTCTTGGTTGCACTTAAATGACGTAATGATTTCTTTTGATAAAAGAATGCAGCTTCTAGCGGATTCAGGAATCCAGAAAATAGCATCTCTTTCTGAAGGTCTGTCTAGGTCCTTATCTGTCTTTTCAATATATACTGAGCACCGGATTGGCTTCAGATATGGGCTGATATTGAGCTTAGTTCAGCACAGGATAAGCTGAAATCGGAAATGGGAGATGAGACAAATTGGTCATGTAGTGGTCAGCATGACCAGCTTGATCACATGGAAAATTCAATGAAGTTTCTTCTCTCTACAAGAAGACTACAAAGCTCCTCCGGTGTGTGAATTTGTTATCAAAACTGCTTTGTCAATGGTTGAAAGAGGCCGTGCTCTGCCAAAAAGGGGAATGCAGGTCCAGTATAACAGATCCTCTTCTGTTAGGTTCCTGAATGACTTTTTTCTTGTCTTGCGTGAACGATGTGAAGCATTGCAATTGTCGAATACGGCATTAGAAGACCAGTCTTTGTCCAAAACTTCTTGTGCAATTAACGCCGCTCGTTACTGTGAAAATGTGCTTCGGGAATGGGATGAAGATACTACCTTCTTGGATATGGGTCCTCAAGGATCTCTGTTTACAGATGAAATCAGCTTTTTAGTTAAATTAGGCACCAATTACCTGGAACAGATACTGTCTTCGGTTCTGCTTGAGTTTGAAGATCTGTCCTGGGAATATGTCCAGAACATTGGATCATGGAGTGGACAGACCATCTTAGCTGATCAGATCCTGGATGAAGAAAGTGCAGGGGTATCTCCTGGTTTTGTTCCCAGTCTAGATGTTCTCACAGACAGGACCACTAAGTTGAAGCGGTATCTTAATTCCAAGGATTTCCTTGATCTTTGGAGGAGTATAGCGGAAGGCCTCGACTACTTCATCTACAGCAGCATACGATGGGGTGAAGTAAGTTTCTCTGATCCTGGTGTCATCCAGCTAAGAGTTGATACCAAAGCCCTTCTCCACATCTTTAGGCCCTTCTGTTCAAGACCTGAAGCTTTTCTCCCTTTTCTAAGTGAATCCCTGAGGTTATTGACCATGACAAAGTCAGATGCACAGTGCTTGCTGGAAATGCTAACCGATGACACAAAGAGTGACCATTGCCTAAAGCATCAAGGATTGCACCATGTAAATGCTAGCCAGGCTGCAAAAATCTTAAGCAGCAGGAAGTTTTGTGGGTAATCTTGTTTGTACAAAGTGTAGCTGAGAATGACTTCAGCGAAGCTTGATGTGAAAACTTTATACTTGGCGATTAACAATTCCAGGCCACAACAAAGACAGGTGCACTAACCAAGGAGACGTGGGTGCTGGCATATATGGCACGCAACAGTGCTTTCAAGGTTGACAGGATTTGACCACTGCTGCCTACTTGGCTACTTCCTGTAATTCTTGATGCGATAACTAGGAGAGGGCCGTTCGCCGAGTTTTACTTCATCTGCAAGCACGAAGCTACCATGTAATCAGTTTAAATTGTTTGATTAACTTAGTCAAGTCGCCCTTGTGCAGAATGCTTCAGCTGCCCCGTGCTTTCTAATTAATCCACACGATCTATCAGATCGAGCTGGATCTCGTAAAGAAAGATTTTCCGCATGGTCGCATCTCGTAGCTTACACGATTGAAATTGTTGTGTTAGCTATATAATCGTTTCTTTTGTCTCTTATCTCACCTCCAATAAAACCAACCCCGTGGTACTTCACTATAGAGTTGGAGCAGGTGCATATATTTGCCATTTAACTTTGCTCTAGCTCTGGTATTTTATAGGTTTTAGGGGAACAACCATTTATACACTTGGGATGTTGAATGTTAGCTATTTTGATATATTTAGAGATGGAAAGGAAAATTAGTGCTCATTTGCAGCCTGGCCTAACTCCATGCCTGGCAAGGCTTTACCTCAAAAGGAACATGCCAGAGAGGGATGAATGAATTATCAGAGAATTATCGTGTCGTGTGTGGAGAAGAGAGAGTTGTGTGAGGAGAGAGGTGACCTCGCCGCCCCGGGGCGCTGGTTGTTACTTTTTATCTTCTCCGGGACCTCGTTGGCCCGTGGTGTATCACTTGAATCAGTGTGGTTAGTGAATCCGGTTGTTGCTAACAGCAATTTGCAGCCTGGCCTAACTCCATGCCTCAACTTTACCTAGTCCAATGGATCCAAGTGATCCATGTGGGCTATTACAAGGTAGATTAGCTAGGTCATTAAAGGGCGCAATGGAAAAGAAAAACATAGTTAGACTGTCAAGATTGTGTAAAACTCTCCAACCCCATCCCTGTCTTCACCATTGGATCCAGGTGGACGGTCAAGAGTGTGTAAAAGTGCACAGAGCGAAAGGATCAATTAATATAGCACAAATTAGAAAGGGATGAAGCTTCTGTCTCATCGTGTTAGATTGGCGCCAGGCGAGTTGTCTGTGTGTTTTTTTTGCATGCCACATTAGCGCCAAACATTATTGTCTTTGATCATCCATTTTAAAAATTTGTAGTTTCACAACATATGAATTATATATTATGAAATATTTCTCGTAGTAAAATAAAACATCTTATATCATAAACTTATATTTTAAAAAATCGATGATCAAAGACATAAAATGTCCGACCTAAAAAAAAAAAAAAAACGATACGTAAACAATAAGTATTAGAGAACTAAGTGTGAATAGGAATTGGCACCCATGTACCGACATGGATAAGGTGCTCCACAGTAATGTCTACCTTGCTTGTTTGGAATGAAATTGATAAAAACTGGTTGCGAATTCCAATCTAGTCTATGATTGGAATTCTTAGCCCTTGACTTTTAATTGGTCGAACAATGCACGTGTGAGCCGCACGAGAGCCCCAGTAAATATCAATTGTTTGACCTCACCTCATGATATGAACACTCTCAACGGAGTTATTGTCTAGTACGTACTAATATTTACTTAGATGAATGCGGATTCGTAAGCACAGTCAAATGTTCTCCGCGCTGTGCATTACTGAATTTGTCAAATTTCTTATCCTCCATGTTCTAAATTACTCGTAATAGAAAGGATACGCACAGTCGCCGCAAGTTTCTCATCTTCCATCAGCATTTTGTTTTTTTGATAACAGTCTTCCATCAGCCTGAAAACGCCAGCACAGCACTTCATGGAACAACGATGCACAGTACGCTTGTACGGCTCACTGTATGCAATTTTTACTCCTTGTCCTTTCTAGTACTAGCTCATTGCACTAAAAAAGTACTAGGCTGGAGACCGAGAGACGTGTTGGGACAAAATTTTGTTTGTCTTTTCAAAGGTGTTTTCATCAGAGAAACAACCCCTCCCTCCCCATAGTTTGCTACTGCGATAGTTGAAGCTAACTGTCAAAAGCTTCCTTTCCATGGGCGTGCGTGTTCCCTTATTATATACTGTACTACGTACTGTATGGTGGTTAATTGATGAGATAACGACGTAATATCTGGTGTGCTGTTTAACCTCAGGCTCTCTCTGGGAGAAGTATCTTGGAAGCTGTAAGTAAGTAGCGGCAGGGAATTTGGCTTTGTGTGCTTGCTTGACTGACAAACCTGATGGAAGCCGCCTCCATCTCCATGCAATGCAAATTCAGATTAGGTCAGTCAACGGACCCACCGTCATCATCTCCTTCCTTCCCTTGACTTGCATATACACCTCCCCTGCCTTATATTCTTCCATTCACATCACATCCTAGAAAGTGCTCCATTTGGAGTTTCATTACATCAGTTGCTGGTCGTTTCGTCCATCTATTTAGAGCACTGATGACAAGTAGAGACAGGATTGGAGGCAGCTGCTAGTGGTGTGGTATCGTCATCAGGTCAGGATATAATGGGGAACTGCTGCACAGGCTCTGCCAAGTGTGCCAACGCCTCCACTCCATTTGAATCAAGTAAGTTCTTGGCCGCTCTCTCTAATTTCTTCTCATCCTCTGAATCGATCGATCGGGGTGGAGTTGTGAAAGATGATGCAATAAGCAACTGTCCTGATTGCAATCTTGATCATCGTTAATTCAGAGGTCACAAGCCGGAGCACCGCGTCCGACAACGGTAGCTCGACGACGACCGCCAATAAGCTTGCGTCGCGCCGCAGCATCGGAAGCTGCTCGTCCGGGCAGCTAGCGGGCTCCGACGTGCAGGCGCAGGCGGCGAGCGCCGGGACTGGGACTGGGACTGGAGCGGGCTCAAGTCGTTCAGCATGAGCGAGCTCCGGGCGGCGACCAAGAACTTCGGGTCCACGTCGTACCTGGGCGAGGGCGGGTTCGGGTGCGTGTACAAGGGGTGGATCGACGAGGCGACGCTGGCGCCGACGAGGCCCGGCGTGGGCCGGATGGTGGCCATCAAGAGGCTCAAGGAGGAGAGCTTCCAGGGCCACCGGGAGTGGCTGGCCGAGGTCACCTACCTGGGGCAGCTCCACCACGCCAACCTCGTCACCCTCGTCGGCTACTGCTCCGACTCCGGCGCCAACAAGCTGCTGGTGTACGAGTACATGCTACGCGGCAGCCTGGAGAACCACCTGTTCCGGCGCGCCACGCAGCCGCTGTCGTGGCCCATGCGCGTCTCCATCGCCATCGACGTCGCGCGCGGCCTCGCGTTCCTGCACTCCCCGTCCCGCCACGACAGCCCCGTCATCTTCCGCGACCTCAAGTCCTCCAACGTCCTCCTCGACGCCGACTACCGGGCCAAGCTCTCCGACTTCGGGCTCGCCAGGAACGGGCCCACGGGGGGGACAAGAGCCACGTCTCCACGCGCGTCGTCGGCACCCGGGGCTACGCCGCGCCGGAGTACATCGCCACGGGCCACCTGTCCACCAAGAGCGACGTCTACAGCTTCGGCGTCGTGCTGCTGGAGCTCATGACGGGGCGGCGCGCCGTGGACGACGCCCGCGGGTCGGCCTCGGCGGCGACGCTGGTGGACTGGGCGTACCCGCAGCTCGGGGATCGCCGGAAGGTGATCCGGATCATGGACACCAGGCTGGGCGGGCAGTACCCAAAGAAGCAGGCGCAGGAGATGGCCGCGCTCGCGCTGCGCTGCCTCAGAACGACCCCAAGAACCGCCCCGCCATGGCTGACGCCGTCCTGCCGGAGCTCGAACAGCTGCTGCAGCACCACAAATCCACCTCGTCCACGCCGCCGCCGGTGCAAGGACGGCCCCACTCCAAGTCCAAGAGCTAGCCGAGCTATTGTTTGTTTCATGTGTTCAATGCCAGATTGTTTGTATGTACGTAGCTAATTAAGGATCATAGATAGAGTTTTGTTTTCTCTTTTCTGTGCAGATTGACATTGCGTTCAAAAACATTGAGATTGCTGTGAATTCATCATCTGTTGCTCTCCGTACAAACAGGAGCAGCGACGACCTCCGGCTGCTATACGATCGACGACTATTCACATTAGAAGCGACTATCGCTTTCTATACGACTGTCATGCCATGATTTAGAGGTCGTCATTGTTGGAATTGCTCTTTTTTTTTTTTTTTTTTTTTTTTGAGAATCTTGCTCATCTTACTGTTCTTAATCGCAAATTCTATGCAGCCTAAACAGGAGGGCACAACGACACACTATGAATACACGTGGGTGAATTTGGAGGGTTTTGGTCTGTCTGATGACTTGATCGGATAGAACTGACCCAAATAAACAATGCAGAGCAGTAAGCTTTTGTTCAGTCAGCCTTTCAGCACCCGGCCGTGCACGCATTTTTTCTATTCTTCTATTTTTTTTGCTAGTGGGGAAAAAATTCAAGGCATGTAATTAAAATGGTTCGAATTGGAAGCAGTCGAAACGAGCTTTAAATTTTCCTTGAATCATAATTGACTTTCTTTCCCTTTTTTTTTTTTTTTTTTTTTTTTTTTTTCGAAAATAGACGTTTTAGCCTTGGATCAGTGTTTCCATAATAAACACTGACTGTTTTACTAAATTATCTGTTTGCAAACTATAAAACTCTACTCATATCATAAGTCAAAGAGATAAAAAATATGATTTAGAAAAAAAAAAAACTTATGGATAGAGTTTTTAGAACTTACACAGTATGCACTTCTGAAAAAAAATTATGGTTTAGAAACTATAAATAAAATTATTGTATCATATATCCATCTAAATTCTAAACAGGACCTAAATTTGGAGCACAAAGCCAGCTTCAGACTTCAGTAGAAGCGAAGCGACCGGAACAGTAGTAGGCTAGCAGTTGCTGAATGAGCGCCACCAACCCGAGCCGTGAAGCGACTGACGCCGCGGGGCGGCGGCGGTGGCGGTGGTGGGGGCGGCCGCCGCACGACAGCGATCTCCACGCGGGGCCGGCGGAGTCCTAGATACCTCGTGGCCGATCCCCACTGGCGCCACTCCTCCCGGCTCGACGACATTGGTGAGCCACCGCAACCCTAGTGGGGAAAAAAATCGCAGCTTTGCTTCACCGCGACATTGGTGGTCATACTTTTTCTTTTTAAAAATATCTATACGTGTTTTTCCGTGGGATTGATCGAGGAATTGAAAATGATTGCACATTGTTGCTTCCCCGCGATGTGGTGCGGGAGTGAACGGAGAAGTAAAGCTTCAAACAGAATGCTGACGACGTCCCTGTCCGTTCCTATCTTCCTGTCTCATCATCGTCTCCTTTCTGGCTAGCTTTGCTTCCACTCGTGCAACTCCTTTTGTGCAAATTGGTAGTTCAGTAACATAGTAGCGTGCATGTACATATATATATGTGATGCCTCTTTGGGTTTGAGCTGTGGCTTTGCTCATAGCTCACACAATGGGCATGCTGAGAGCCAATGGCACATCCTTGCTCCATGCACTAGTTGCTTTGTGTGCCCTATGCTGGGCATTATCTTCTCGGTGTGCGGAGGGGCAGAACCCAAATGGTCAGCTGAGTGTGGATGCCTCGCCGCAGAATGCTAGGAAGATCCCTGATAAGATGTTTGGTATCTTTTTCGAGGTGCGAGTCAGGTTACACTTGTAGTATCTGTTAGCAGCAGCAGTTCATCTGGTGGCACATCAACAGTTCAAATTCTGAAACCTTTTTTTTTTTTTTTGCTCTGATGGTTATGCTGAGAAAAGATGGTAATTCAGATAAATTTTTGGTTGTGCCTGTAGGAGATCAACCATGCTGGAGCTGGTGGGTTGTGGGCAGAGCTTGTAAGCAACAGAGGTAGTGAAAAAGAAGCACTTACTTGCTTGGACACCTGTGCCTGTTACTAAATTCTCGTACTTCTCCCTTTGTTTTGCTTAATTCGTGTAAGCTCTCACAAAGTTATCTCCAGGATTCGAGGCCGGTGGGCCTAATACACCTTCCAATATTGATCCATGGCTGATCATTGGGGATGAATCAAGTATCATTGTTGGAACTGATCGGACATCATGCTTTGAACGTAACCCGGTTGCACTTCGGATGGAAGTTCTTTGTGCTTCTAAAAAAACTAATGCCTGCCCATCAGGAGGTGTTGGGGTCTATAATCCTGGTTACTGGGGCATGGTATGGTATTTCCATTTATTCATGATTTGTTTCTGGAAAAAAAAAATATGCACATTGGAGCTGATGTTTTGTTTCCTGTCCTAAGAAATTTCATGACGGTTTTCTTGCTTGCTCTGTCTGATGTGTTTCATTTCTCTTTCCCAGAACATTGAAAAAGGAAAGGTTTATAAGGTGAGCCTGCATATTAGGTCATCAGATGCGGTGTCCTTGACTGTTTCCTTGACAAGCTCCGATGGTCTACAAAAACTTGCTGCTCATACCATCACGTAATGTTTTCTTCTGTTAATGTTAGCATCGATGGATGCATATATTATCATGTAATGTTTATATGATTTTTTTCGTTTCACTTTCAGAGGTAGCAAGAAAACCTTTGCAAAATGGACAAAGATAGAATTTCATTTGAGATCCAACCAAAATAACACCAACTCAAGGCTTCAACTTACAACAAGTAAAAGTGGGATAGTTTGGCTTGATCAAGTATCAGTTATGCCAATGGACACTTACATGGTATACTCCTAGCATTCATTTCTGCTTTTATTTTCTCTATTTTCTAGTGCCACTTATTACTGACCAGCTAGATTAAAATATTTATTAATTAATTGCTGCTGGTCCAACTATACAGTTAATGCTTATTCTACTCTGATGTTAGTTGTTAAGGGATGGCCTGACTGTCTTTTATTCATTACGACATGTCTTTACTCTTTAGGGGCATGGTTTTCGAAAAGATCTTGCTTCTATGTTGGCCAATCTCAAGCCTCAGTTTCTCAAGTTTCCAGGTTTATTATCTTTGATTATTCTTACATTATACTAGATTCAAGTTAAACACTGTATTTGTTGTGATGGTATGCGTAAGATTCTGTACCTACCATGTTTTAGGTGGCAACTATGCCATGGGAAATTATCTAAGAAATGCATTTCGGTGGAGTGAGACTGTGGGACCATGGGAAGAAAGACCTGGTCACTTTAATGATGCCTGGGGATACTGGACCGATGATGGACTTGGATTTTTTGAGTTCCTTCTGGTATACTCCTATTTGATACTGACCTAAGATTTATCAAAACCAAATGTACTTGATACTGACTTTCCTTGATTATAGTTGGCTGAAGACCTTGGTGCTTCCCCAGTTTGGGTGGTGAATGATGGTAATTTCAGTCAGCAGATATTTGATATGCAGCCATCAGTTGATTTAAGTTAACAGATTCTTATTAACAATCCAGGAGCAAGCCTTAATGAAGAAGTTTCCACTAAAACAATTGCATCATTGGTTAAGGTATTTCTTGCATATTATTTAGTCAAATCTTCCTTTGATAAAAGAATGCAAAAAGAAAAAACCTTAGTTTTAATTTATTTAATTCATTTTGTACAATATTTTCGTTAGTTTAGCTGGACAATCAAAATCACACACATTCATTATCTTTTCTCAACTTAAGTTTAGACATATCGTGAAAGCATTGCAAGTACACCTTTCGTCGCAACGATGAATTACAAGCACATTGCACATATGATGTGTTCGATTCTGTATGTATGGGGTGACATGATCTTTTTGAAACAGATAACTATTGGTCTGTGACCAAATGAACAAATAAACTCAAAAGGTAACTTGTTACTCTTTTTAACAAACTTTACAACCCTAAAATTTTAACAACTGAACCACATATTTTTCTTTTTTGGAAGCTATGTTTCCCAGAGAAATTGTTGATGTTCTGTTGAATTTACATAAAACATCATTTCATTGTTTTAGTGGGACGTGGGACTGGTGTGAGATGGCCAATTAGTATTGTTTTATTGGAAAGGTGATGAGAATGTGAGAGTCCTGTGATTTGTGTCTTCTCAAATTCACCTTATTGACACCAACAATACTGTTTTTTAACTTCCAGTACCAAAACCACTTTTTGTTAGTTGTTCCCTTTAAGCTGGCCCAAATTTCTTAAGATCATCTTTTATCAGCACACTGTTACCATGTCCTGCGATTTGCTTATGTTCCTGCAATTTTTTTATGCTTGTACGATTTCAGGATGTTGTTAACGGCATAGAGTTTGCCAGGGGAGGACTCAATTCAACTTGGGGTTCAGTTCGTGCAGCAATGGGACACCCAGAACCGTTTAAGCTTGACTATGTTTCAATAGGAAATCAAGAATGTTGGATGCTGTACTACAGAGGTTGGTAATTCAGTTCGGTTGTATGCTCTTTATTTCTAGCATTCTAGCAGTTTTTCTAAGCAAGAGCTAATTTACAAAGCAACAGAGTTCAGAAGGTTGCATTTTGAAAGGAAGGAAACAAACAAATTTGAACTCCATTTGTTTATGGCAGTCCTACACTTAATTGGTAGACGGCTAATTTATAGTTGCATTACGTAATAATTTTTTTTTTTGAACGTAAATAGTTGTAGTGCATTACACATGAACTCACAGGATTCAGCATATTTGTTTTTTTTTTTTCCTCAAACGACTCAGGAGAGCTGTGTGTCATTTCATTACTAAGAAGAAAAAGTATACAAAGGAGGGAGGAGGGGGGTTCAACCCTCCCAGAACATACAACTCTGACCAATTCGGCATATTTGTATATCAATTCTTTTTATGCCTATGAAATACGCTAAGGCGTGTTCTCAAAAAGAAAAAAAAACTTTTTATGCCTATCCAGATTAGGTTCTACTGTTTAGTCATTTGTGTTTGATGTTTAAGGAGATAATTCAGTGTGCTCTTTATGTTCTGTTATGCATATAACCGGAAACTCTCATGCTCTTTTGTTTTTCATTTTATAGGAAATTACCAAAAGTTCTATTCTGCGATTAAATCTGCCTACCCAGACATCAACATTATATCAAGTTGTGATAGGCAAAATATTTCGCCATCCAACCCTGCCGATCTTTATGATGTTCATGTAACGTCTCAATGCTATGTTCCTTGCTTGTTTGAGCAAATTTTTCGTCATGGTTGACAAAAACATAATCTTCTGCCTCAGGTCTACACCTCTTCAACTAATATGTTTTCAAGAGCTAGTATGTTTGACAACACACACCACGGAGCTCGAAGGTTTTGTTCTGATGCTTTCTGTATATCTGCAATGATTTATGCCAAAACTTATGCATTAAAATGACAGGAAAAACTTTGACTGTTTAGGCAATTGTGAGTGAGTACGCTGTGACTGGGAACGATGCTGGCAAAGGAACACTGGTAGCAGCACTGGCAGAAGCTGCATTTCTCATTGGATTGGAAAGGAACAGGTTAGCTGTACTATACCCTTTCTTCCTCATTCTATTCTAGAGTTCTGTCATATAACCATTTCTCAGATTTGTGTTGCTAGTGGAGTGGCTGCCAAAATTAAAGAATGATACTAATTTTTCGATTAAGAAATTATATTGCAGATATAACTTGTTGTCTGTTTGGTCTACTGCAGTGATGTGGTTGAGATGGCAAGCTGTGCACCCCTTTTTGTCAATGACAATGATCGAAGGTAAGGATTCAACAGTCAAGACCTTAAGGGAGTAGCAAATGCAATGACACAATACTAGTATCTTTCCAGTTTCCACTGAATATGAACAGAATCCAGCATTCTATTATTCAGCTGGTTTTGGCCTGTGTGCAAATATAAGAACTGTTCAGCCTTTTTATCCTGTTACCATTTTAACTTCATAACTGTTTCCTTCTGCTATGAGCTTCAACAATTCAAATAATTTGAAAAGAGAACATGTGAAATTAGGTGGAGCCCAGATGCCATTGTCTTCAACTCGTGGCAGCACTATGGGTGTCCTAACTATTGGATGCTACACTTCTTCAAGGAATCTAGTGGTGCCATCCTTCATCCTACAGCCATTCAGATCTCCAACTATGATCAGCTGGTTGTGTCTGCCATCACTTGGCAGAATGCTAAAGACAGGAGCACTTACCTCAGGATAAAGGTATTCCACGCATGACCCCCCCAATCAGCTCCAACAAAAACTGATGCTGTAAAAAGAAAAGAAGTAACAAGCATGGTGGCAATCCATTTGCAGGTGGTTAACTTCGGCAACCAAGCTGTGGATCTCAACATATCTGTCACGCAACTGCCCACCGGCATCAAGAAGTCTGGATCAAAGCTGACGATTCTAACATCCAGCAGCCCGCTTGACGAGAACTCCTTCCAGCAGCCAGACAAGGTTAGTACACGTACTGAATCAGTGACTGGAAAAAATAAAATCACTGCAAGCATGGATGGTTACAGATAGCTGTGGCTTACTGTGCAGGTCGTGCCGGTATCGAGCCCAATGGCAAACGTGGGGCAGCAGATGGGCGCGTCGGTGGGGCCGTACTCCCTCACCTCGTTTGATCTGCTGCTGGAGCCGAACAAGCATGACAGCATTTGAACAGTCAACTGAAGAGGCAAAATGAAGAAATAACAGATAGATGGCAGTGCTAGTTGTATTATTCAGATATGGATCTGTGCTGCTCAAGTCGGTGTTGTAGACGTGTACTGTATTTTGCAAGAAATAAATGTGATTGTCATTAAGAGATATATATATATACCGATGGGCACCATACGTAGAAGACCTCCTATTTTTCACCTGATCCTGTGCTATTACTGTTAAGCGACGTTGGATGGAGGATTACAGAGTTCTCGTTTTCGGTTGTTTGTTCACTTGAATGAATATTCTGGTAAGTAGAAGGGACAACATGTGAAGGGCATAAATCCGTTGTAGTCTAGCTGGTTAGGATACTCGGCTCTCACCCGAGAGACCCGGGTTCGAGTCCCAACGGAAATTTTTTTGAGTCCCGGCAACGGAAATTTTTGCCAGCTCGCGTGCAAAGCTCGCCGCTTAAATTAACGCCAAGCCCCAAACCTCGCGGCAAGCTCATTGAGTCATTGGACGACGTGGTGACCAGGAAGCTTCCTTCCTGTACAGCCCGTCCGTCGCATTCCATTCTGCTTTTTTGTTCCAATGCCACTGCCAGGTCGCAGGTCGCGCTAAGCTGTTTTCAACCAGTAGCCGATACGATATTAATATTTAATTACTCCCTGGCCCTGGGTGGCTGGGTCCCATACAATAATATAGATGCACGTGTTTCACAAATGGGAATTAATTACCCACGCTGGCAGTAACAAAATACTAGTGCTCACTGATAAGCTAGCCTATTTTGGCTAATTAAATAGGGGTTTTAGTGTTTTTACCCTATTCTAGAGTCTAAATATGATTTTGCCCTCTTTTTTTTTTTTAACGTTTTTTTACTCTCGTTTTTAAAAAACGAAGCTCCCCCGTTCCCTCCCATTGTAACATTGTCTACAATAGATGGGTTAAAAGCAAAAAAAAAAAAAAAAAAAAAAAAAAAGGACACCCATGCCCTTCTCGCTTCTCAGGCAATTCTTTTCCGCGACGCGCCCCATCCCCGACCAGCGGCTAGGGTTCCAGCGGCGGCCGGGCGGGGCGCCCTCCTCCCCTCCCAGCGCGGCCGTTCCTCCTCTGTCGCCCCTTCCTCCCCTCCCCGCGGCGTCTAGGCGCGGGATGCCCTGCGGCTCTGCCGGCGGCGCCTCTGGGGTTGGCGACCCCCCCCGGGTGGCGGCGGCGCCCCCCACGGCCCGGTGGCGCCAAAGAAGATGGCCGGCGACCATGGCGCCCATCCTTCTCCAACATCCCGTAAAGACGCAACTTTGCGATGTGTGAGCGCCGCCACCGCCATGGCCGATGTAGACGCCATGACGTGACCAAGCGAGCATACCGCGAAAACCGCATCGGCATCGTAGAACCGTTGGCCCTCCAAAGCACTCCACCTAGTGAAACAAAGAGGGAGAGACATTGAAGGATGAAGATGGATGGCTGGAGGGTGAGAAGGACCCGCAATCGGGTCCCACATGTCGATGAAGTTTGAGAGAGGGAATCAGCAAAAAACACATGGGCAAAATTGTCCTTTTACACAAAAAGTTAACACCGTGGGAGTGAATTAGAGAGGGTAAAGCCTTCTTTCGTTTGAAAAAAAACGGGGTAAAATCACAAAGTTTAAAAACAAGGGTAAAATCACAAACGGCATCAAAACAAGGGTAGAAACGCTCAAGCCCCAATTAAATATGGTCTGTGAGAGAATAAACCCAAAACAAACCGACCGAATGCTTAGCCATATGTTTTTTACGATATTTATTTGTTATTACAAGTGCTTGGACGTTGGACACAAATAATCATCTTTACGCTCTACCCGTCCAACTCCCGCGGTCATTCCCTTTGCTAACACACGTACGTCACGGCCGGTGACGCAATAGTAAAACCCCGTGATGATAATGGTGTTGCGCTCCACGTAGCGCCGGTGCAAAACACTACACCTTGGCATATACGTGAGGGAGAGACAGATGTTAATCATTGCTTTCAACATATTTTCCATTATCTAAAAAAAAGAAACTTTAGAGTCGTTGGTTTGCTACCATGAATGGTATCATGGGCGGCACTTATGAGTGCTTGAAATGTGTAATCCTAGCTAAGTCCAGTGTACTGGTCAACGGTGTTTGATACACTTTCTAATAAAGCTGGGTAAATGTCTTTGATCTAAAACCATGAATGGTATCGTTTCATCTAACTTAAGTTAGAGAAATTTGAGTCATTGAATGGTTGGTCTAAAATTTAATTTTAAAAAAGTTAGGCTCAAGTTAAGGGAGACTGGTTCTTTGGTTTAAGGACGAGATGACCTGCCTCAACAAGGCAAAAATGTTTGCTTTGCAGTTGTGCGTGCCTTGCCAACAATGCTGGTGTGGTTTGGTGGGTTCTCATTTTGTTTGACATGTTGCCCGTCATGTGTATTGATGTACGCCCCCACTATACGATAGGAAATTAAAGCAAGCTTCCTAGTAGGTGGTGTAGCTTGTCGTATGCAATGTAAGCTCATTGAATTGATATGTATACCAATTAATACGGTGTGCTTGTATTCTCGTATCTATATTTTTATAATACTAATAAATAACCTTTTTTTTTTCTTAATGCTTCTAAAACCTTCCTTTCTGAAAGATGACATGTCTACCTCGTAGGTGAAACGACACCTGGCCCCGTGGCCCCTGTGGAGACACACACATCTACGCTTGCATCCATCTCCGTGCCTTTATATTAAATCACTATATATCATGTCAGCTGAAGCCACCAGAAAAAAATTTCGTTACCTAAAAAAGAAACGTTATCACGTAGGGATCTGTAGGATCAATACAAGACATTGTCGTAGATTTCTTATTAACATCTCGATGTGATGCAGTTCAGACGTGACAGGCCGGGATTGCCCCATTATCTTCAGTTTGTGACGATGATCTGAACACTGAACAGGTCCATGCAAAGCCAGAAAGCATACCAGTCTCAGGTCCAGGCATCCACTTACGTAAACAAGCTTATTTATTTTTAAAAAGGCGCATGCATGAATTTCTGTGACTTTTTGCATTCCAAATGGATTCTCGAGCCTTGTTTGGATGTCCATATATTTGCCTCGATCCACATGTGTCGAAGTGAATTGGAGCATAAGCATATTTGAATTAAGTTACACTCCAACCCACTCCAACACATGTGGTTTGAGATAGATACATATGCATCCAAACAAAGCGGGTATTGTTTTGCTACCACAATGTGGTGAGAACTAGCTCATCTAACTTACTTAGATAAACTCAAGTCGTTCAATGGTGGACCTAAAATTTAATTTAAGTAAGTTAATCTTAAGTTAGAGGAAATTGGTCCACTGGTGCGGCCATGAGACCTAGATTGGCTTGTACCAAAAAGGCAACAATGGTGCCCTTGTAATCCTGAGTCCCTTGCTGCCAACCATACTGACATGGTTTGGTGGGGTTCTCGTTTTGTTTTTTTTACATGTTGTTTGCTCTGTGAGGGATTTTGCGCACCACCACCTGCATTATATGTCGGAGAGGAAGCTTCCTAGCAGGTGGCGCCAGGTTGTCGAATGCAGTGCGCGCCCATAGATTTTTATGATATAAGTGGGCGCTTAGTTGTATTCGCATTTATATTTCAATACTAAATTAAATATTTTTTCTATCGCTTCTAAGACCTTCCTTTCTCACAAGAGCAACAAACACATGTCTATCTCGTAATCGTATTGACCTGGCCCGTGTCGAGTTGAATAACAGAGCACAAGAGATTGTTTCTTGGGCTAGACAACTTTCTCAATATCTCAACCAAATAGGCAGGCCTCTAAGAGGTTGTTTCATGATTGGTACTGATGAACGGTCGGTTCAATAAAAGATGTGATGCATTCCATTGAGATTGTATTTGTCTCAATCCATATGTGTTGAAGTGAATTTGAGCGTATTTGAAACAATTAAGTTTCACTCCAATCCACTCAACACATGTGGTTTGAGGTAGATACATGTGCATCCAAACAAGACCTTAACGGGTATTGGTTTGAGAACCTAAAAGTCATTCAATGGTGGACCTAAAATTTAATCTAAGTAAGTTATCTCAAGTTAAAGGAGATTGGTCTAACTTAAGTTACTCTTAAAATTTATCTCAGTGGTGGACCTAAACTCAAGTCAATATTGGTGTGGCGAGGAGACCTAGATTGGCTTGTGCCAAAAAAAGGCAACAATGCTGCCCTTGCAATCCCAAGCCCTTAACTTGTTGCCAACAATACTAACATTGTTTGGTGGGGTCCTCATTTTGTTTGAGATGTTGCCTGCCTTGTGAGGGATTACACATCACTTACACGTCGGGGAGAAAGCTTCCTAGCGGTGGCGCAGTTTTGTCGTATGCGATTGCACACCCATAGATTTATATGATATAAGTGGACAGTCAGTTGTATTTATATTTATATTTTAAATACTAAATTAAAAAAAATTCCTATCGCTTCTAAGACAATACTGACGTGGTTTGGTAGGGTCCCCATTTTGTTTGAGATGTTGCCTGCCCTCGTGAGGGATTACACATCACTTACACTTCGAAGAGGAAGCTTCCTAGCGGGTGGCACGGTTTGTCGTATGCAGTGCACACCAATAGATTTATATGATATAAGTGGACAATCAGTTGTATTTATATTTTAAATACTAAATTAAAAGTTTTTTTCTATCACTTCTAAGACAATACTGGCGTGGTTTGGTGGGGTCCTCATTTTGTTTGACATGTTGTCTGCGCTCTGCGAGGAATTTACGCACTACCGCGTCGTCGGAGAGAAGCTTCCTAGCAAATGGTGTAGCCGTAAAGGTTGTCGTATGCAGTGCGCGCACCTATAGATTTCTATGATATAAGTGGGTGCTCAGTTGTATTCGTATTTATATTTTTAATACTGAATTAAATAAAAAATTATATCGCTTCTAAGACCTTCCTTTCTCACAAGAGCAACAGAACATGTCTATCTCGTGGTCGTATTGACACCTAGCCCGTGTCGAGTTGAATAACAGAGCACAAGAGATTGTTGCTTGGGTTAGACAATTTTCGCAAGATCTAAACCAAATAGGCAGGCCTAGCCTCTAAGAGGTTGTTCCATGCTTGGTGCCGATGAACGGTCGGTTCAATAATAGATGCAATTCATTCCATTGAGATTGTATGAGCAAAGATGAGGGTATATTCTTTGTACTTAGGGCCGGCATGAGATCTTCATTCGTGCCTAGCATACTCCAGATCAAGCGGTGTCCATATGCAAATAAATACTGTAAAGTTAGCATCATACGAAAAAAATAGCCGCTTGCAACAGCACAAATGCACAATGGCCCCTCTTGTATATTATTCTGACCAATGAAGAGAATACTAGTGCAATTGCGGATTGGACACGATCGATCGTGTTCGCAATGCGTTGCATAATAGTATATGCATGGTATAATGTCAATGGCGGCCAGCAGGGCCAGTCCATGATACATTTTTAATTGCTCCAGCTCCAGCATGCTAATCACGTACTGTACGTCCACCATCCATTATTCGATCCAGCTGCGTAATAATAATAGTTAACCGAATGAAGCTAGCCTGGCGTTTTTTTTTTTTTTCATCGGGCCGTTCACCCGTATTTCATTAAGAGGAGGAAAACCAAATCCAAATACAACAATCCCCGATGCCGAAGACATCACGCGGAGAAAACCACAACATAGACTTTAAACATAAACGAGCGAAAGAAGAAGCGAGGCGGGGGGAACCCTCCACCTAACAACCCTTTGCAAGCTGCACCTATACAAAAGATAACTCAACACCTAGGTAGCTAGTAGTGATCGGAGCCGTAGAAGATACACCTCGGCAGCAAAGCATCTGCGGAAAGAAGAAAGACCTCGGTGGCCAAGCATCCACCTTAACCTTCTAGGCGGCCAAGCATCCGCTGAAACCACCACGGTGGCAAAGCGTCCCACGGAACCACCGCACGGCAAAGCATCCGCCGGAAACACAACCTACAGCGGCAAAGCATCCGCTAGCACTCCGACGGCAAAGCATCCGTCAAAGCAAGACGACCACGACCACGGTGGCAAAGCATCCACGGAACGACCTGCGGCGACAAAGCATCCGCCGCAAAAGCTCCTCCGTGTCACGAAGAGCCAACGCCCTCGGACCCACGGCGAGGACTTACGACGACACACGGCGCGAAGCATCCGCCCAATGAAGCACGACGGCAAAGCATCCGCCCGGCGGCGGCGAACCGCGATAGCGGCTACAACAATTACTAGCTAGGACCCGGGTGAGGAGAGACAAGGAGTACCAATAGGAAGCGACAAGATGACAGTAGCGACCGGCGGTCGTAACCAAGACGGGAGCATGAGAGTCGAAGGCGACGCCTTCAAGAAGGTTGCCGCGCGCAAGAGCCGTAGCCGTCCCGCCCCGACCACGCCGGGTCGAGCTTTCAGCCCTCGGGCATCCAAGTCAAGTCGGCGAAGGGCGAGCGAGAGTCGACATCCACGCCACCATGACGTCGATGACTCACCGCCAGGCGGACAACCCACACCACCACGCGGTGAGGCAGCGGTGCATCTGGCCACGCCACGCCGCGGCGTCGCTCGCCCTGCGCGCCGGCCACCTAGCGGGGCGCAGCCGGCCCCGTCGGCAGCGCCCACCACCCGAGATCCGGCGCCCGTGCGTCGACAAAGGGCGCCCGCCCAGCCCACATCGGGCAAGGGGCGAGGGCCCCGGCCCTCCCAAGTCGAGGCAAGGGGCACCATGCCCACACGGGCGAACGCCGGCGGGGTACCGGCGAGGTGGATGCCTCCGGGGCGCGTGGGCTCGCGCCGCCGTCGTGGAAGTCGTCGGGGCGCGAGGCCAGGCCAGCCCGAGCGAGCCCGGCCCGGCGGTAGCCCGCTGACGGGGGCGCCTTGCACCCGCACAAGGCGGATCCGGCGGGACGAAGCGCCAAGAGGGCCCTGGGGCCGCGGGAGGTCCGTCATCGGCCAGTGGACCGCCCGGCCACCACGGGGATGGGGCGTTGCTCGCTAGATCCGGGCAAGGAGGCGCGGTAGGGCTCGCCGCCCGTCAGATCCGGCGGCCGGGCGGCGTGGGGAGGACGGCGGCGGGAGGACGGCCGGCGCCGGGCCGGAAGGGTTGGGTGGAGGGGGAAAGGAGAGCGGTGGGAGAGAGGGATGGAGGAGGCGGTCGCGCGCCGGGGACCCTTAGGGGACCGCCTGGCCCGCCGACGCCGCCGCTCGGCGAGGGAAGGGCGGCGACGGGCGGCCGGGAGACGCCGGGAAGGGGAGCTTCAGCGGCGGGTGCTGCCGCCCCGAAGTCGCCCGCTGGGGGCGCCGAGCCGTTTCAAAACTCCCGTACACGAAATATCCGGTCGTAAATACTGTTACAAATAGCAGCACCAGCCTGGCGTTTTTCATCTTGTTACATTTTTCATCTGGGTCTCTGAGTGATGAGTGTGATCTATCATCGATTGATCTTGCCGTCAAAAGCTGACCGGCCTGAGATGTACTAACAATTAAGGAAAGTGATTGATGGATAAGCAAGTCTTGACAAGGAGATGACAGATTCAAATTACCATGGACGCAAAAAAAAAAAAAAAAAAAAAAAAAAAAAAGTGACCGTACAGTAACTCGTCATCTGATTGTGATGGATGGCAATGGGAATGGTATCGACGACAGGCACAGGCCAGCGCCCACAGACGCCCAAACAAAAAAAAGGCAGGGAGGCACCTAAAACTAAAAGGGAATGCAGGAAGTTGTCCAAGGTACGTGAGATTGATTGAGAAAGGAGCAGGAGGAGCATCCGATGTCGGTCCATATAGGTATCTATCATCCATGGCAAAATTCGCAGCAGAACCAACCGTACCATGATAGTAGTTGATAGGCCAGGAGCACTTTGTTGTATGCGTGTCCGCTCCGCTCCTCTGCTCCGCGTTGTGCTCGTGTGCCGGCCTCGCCGCCCCTGGCATGGCATGCCCTCGCGGCCTCGGCTCGGACCTTCCTTTCTTGCAACACAACGGAACGCAACCAACCATGTCGTCAACCTCTCTTCATCCTCGCCTTCCTTCCTCGTAGTTTCCGACTCGTAACGCTCGTCCCTTGCAGACCTCCACCGCATGTCCTCCCTCCATATCTCTCCCGGCCGGCCCTCTGACCCTCTCTTCGCTTCGCTCGCTCTCGTCTCTTCACCTGCACCTCCACGCGCTTTTGATTTCATCCCTCACGACGACGACGCCGGCCGCAACCAAGGTACACCTGACCTGACCGTATATTCCACAGTTTCTTTCGCCTCTAGTGAATTTCGATTAGTTCCACCGGCCGGCCTGCTTCTCACCGTCGTCATTCGGCTGTCGCCTTCGCGGAGCAGGAGCAGGAGCAGGTACGGTTGGGCCGACGTCCTTTTCATGCGACCTTCATCTCCCTTCTGGGACTCTGTGTGCTTGTTTCTTGATTTTTCCTGCTGTGCTGCTTGAGGTTGAGACCGCGCGCGATTTCTGCTTTCTTCTTTGTTTTGGCCCTTTTTTTAGTCTTGCTGCCGCGGAATTCTGAGCAGCTTAGACTTGCGCTTGCTTTTGTATTCACCGCGACAACGAGATTCAGTTTCCTGTAGGCCACGATGCATCCTGCTAGCCTTGTCTGTTTGATATGCCTGCAGGTGGATTATGTTCAGATCAGTTCGAGATCCAATCCATCAAATTTCCTCCTATTCTATATATGTGATCTCGCTGCTGTCTAATCAGTTATCCGCGCCTACTTTTGGTTTATCCATTCCATTTGTCTTCTGAACTTCTGATGGAGTTCGTGTTTTGTATTCTGTACTGACAGAAGCTTTAGCCTTTCCGATGTTCATATTCAGTTCTGTACAGATTTCCCTTTGCAATGCAGTACCGCAGTAACTATATATATGCTATGCTTGTCAGTTCTGAATGCCATGTTAATGTGCTTTGTGCATTCATTCCCGGTTCAGTTCAACTCAATCCTTGTTCTTCTTTCAGCAGCAGGTCTAGCTAACTGGTTTCAAGGTGGACCGCAAGGATCATGTACAGGGCTAAGAGAGCTGCTTCGCTCAAAGCCAAGCGCCGCGTTGGCAAGTATGAGCTCGGACGCACCATTGGGGAAGGAACATTTGCGAAGGTCAGGATCGCCAAGAACATGGAGAACGGGGAACATGTTGCTATCAAGATCCTTGACAAGGCAAAGGTTCACAAGAACAAACTAGCTGAACAGGTGAAGTGTTAAGACTCTGCATTCTACAACTTCCATAGATTTTTTTTTAAAAAAGTTCTTACAGTGAATTCCCTTCTGTTTGCATATATATATCTAGTGAGAGAGAAAAAAGATAATTACTGACCCCACCCACTGAACTGTATGGCAGATTAGGAGGGAAATCTGTACGATGAAGTTAATACAGCATCCCAATGTTGTTCGCCTGTATGAGGTAACAAAGCTTAAACTTTTAAATGTAAAAAATATATGATTTTTTCAGTATTACGTTCCCTGCATTGGAAATTTGGAATGCACATCCAGGCCTACAGTTCATAACCATATTATTTGGATTGTCTTTATTCCTTTTTTTATAACAGGTGATGGGAAGTAAAACAAGGATTTACATTGTGCTGGAGTTTGTTATGGGTGGAGAGCTCCATGATATCATTGTACGCATTACTGCATCATTGCTTCCTCTGTCATTTGACCTTATTCTTTTTCATCGATGAAAATTTATATAGCATGCTAGCTGCTTTTCTAGCGCTTCTTTTCTCTGCGTGACAGTTTAGTAATTCACTGTCCAAATTCACAATCAGGCCACAAGTGGAAGATTGAAGGAGGAGGACGCACGTAGATACTTTCAGCAGTTGATCAATGCTGTAGACTATTGCCACAGTAGGGGTGTATACCACAGAGACTTGAAGGTGCGGTGTTGATCCTTGATTCTACTCCTTGTTTGTATCATCAGTTATGGTCTAGCAAAATGGTATGAAATTGACATGTTGATAGTTCTCTTATGCATAGCTAGAGAATCTGTTACTCGATGTCGCTGGAAACCTCAAGATTTCAGATTTCGGGTTAAGTGCTTTATCGGACCAAGTGAAGGTACTATCACACAAGAAAGATACTACAGAAATTATTACACTTTCTGTCTTTCTTTTGGTTTCACTAATTTACACCACAAACTTGAACTACTTCAATGCTAACAGAATGATGGATTGCTGCATACTACATGTGGAACACCCAACTATGTTGCTCCAGAGGTAATATTTGTTTGTATATCTCTTCAATTTATTTTTGTTTTAGCCAGAAATTAGTTTGCCTAATATAGATTGATATCCGATATATAGGTTATTGATGACAAAGGCTATAACGGTGCCCTTGCTGACCTTTGGTCTTGTGGGGTAATCCTTTTTGTGATGCTCTCAGGATCTCTGCCTTTTGATGATGAAAACATTGCATCCCTTTATAAAAGGTATTGCCAAAAAAAAAAAAAAAAAAAAACTAGCACCTTAAAAATGACAGTTTAGGATACATTTTTCATTTATTTTGTCTCTGTTGCAGATCTCAGAAGCTCAGTTTACTTTTCCATCTTGGTTTTCTACTGGAGCAAAGAGGCTGATCAAAAGAATTCTGGACCCTAATCCTTCCACTGTAAGTCACTACTTAAATATGAATGAAAACAATTTTCATGAAGCACGAGTGACAGCTTGAAGTCAGTAAGGAATGATTTACAAGATGAACATTTCCACTCTCAGATCACCACTCCTTAATTATTAGTGCCTATGTTGCTTGTGGAATTGCATCTTATTTGGGTTTTTGTTGTTACTTTAACAGCGCATTACAATTCCTCAAGTGCAAAAGATCCATGGTTTAAAAAAAGGTTACAAGCAACCTGTTTTCGATGAACAATGTCAAGCTAGTCTAGATGATGTGGATGCCGCCTTTGGAGATTCAGAGGTGAATTTTACTGATTAAACCAGCTTATCACTTAAAAGTATAAAGCTTTTGTGGTTGAAATAAGGTTATTAAGTAGAAGGTGCCGTACATTTATCAGGAACATCATGTGATTGAGGAAATTGAAGGGCAGCCTTCCTCGATGAATGCGTTTGAATTGATTTCAATGAACAAAGGGCTGAATCTGGATAATTTTTTTGAATCTGACAAGGTAAGGATATTTTCAGTTTCAGCTGCAGAAGTGTGTATCATAAGTCAGTTTATATCGCCTATATGTGTTTTACTATACACATTTTCCACAAAAAACAGTCCGAAATGTGCAATTGTGCTGATGAGCTCAATTTTACTAATTTCTGACAGAAGTACAAGCGAGAAACGCGATTCACATCGCAATGTCCTCCGAAAGAAATCATCAATAGAATAGAAAAAGCTGCTAAGCCACTTGGGTTCGATATCCAAAAGAAAAATTACAGGGTATGATGACAGTCCTTGCCTCTGATGTTCCTATTATCACAATAGAACTTTTGAAATAATCCTGCAAACATTGAAGTAAATTTAATTCTCAATAAATACAGCCATCTTTATCACCTCCTACCGACAACTCTCTTTTTTCTCCCCATTGTTCTTAATTTCCAGATGCTAATGGAGAACCCAACAGCAGGAAGGAAAGGAAATCTAAATGTTGAGACTGAGGTAAGGGAGAACACCCAAGGGTAAGAAAACTTTTCGTAATAAAAGAGAATTACTAATTGAGATATTATCCTGTGGCATGTTTAGGTTTTCCAAGTGGCTCCATCGCTTCATGTGGTTGAGCTTAAGAAGGCAAAGGGAGATACTCTAGAGTTTCAAAATGTACCGATCTTACTCAAAATAGTTCAAATAATCAATTCAACATCTAAGCTAACATCTACCATTCACAGTTCTACAAAACTCTGTCCTCGGAGCTGAAGGACGTCGTTTGGCCATGTGACGATGAAATCGAAGACAGAAGCTCCTCGCCATGAAACAATTGCAGGCTTTGCAGAGATGAGGAATGTATTGTTAGTTTTTCTGTACATAGCTCTTGTTTGTTCCAACTCCAAAAGATAAGTTTAGTGCCCAGTGTACATATAGGCTTCGCTAGACAAATGCAGCAGAAGGTTTTCAGCGCCCAAGACCTGCCAATGATGGTCTGGAATGAATGAAGCGGTAGATGAAACATAGATCAGAAGGCTAGTTGAGTGGTTGCAGTGAAACACTGAATATGGTGTTAAGCTATTCATATTCATTGGTTCAGTTTTCTCCAAATCTTTCTAGAATAGAATGATTGTTAGTAGGTGAACCTTCAGGCGGAAATGGACAGTCGTCACAGCCTGCGTATCAATCTCAGCCAATGCTGCTTCCAACAATATCTTGCGAACAATTGTAAACCACACTGAATGTCTGAATCCATTTGTTTCAGTTGCAGCTTGAGATAACGATTTATTGTTTTGCACTTTTGCCAATGCAATACACATGCGATCAAACAAGCTCCATGCACTACTCAGATCATAGTAAAAATGGGACAAGTTTTAAATGCAACCATGCCATGAAAGTGGGCATGCCTCAACTCTCAAGCAGCAGCTTGTTTCACCAGGTTTTCCGCGATTTCCGCACCAGTAGCCTCCTTATTATCAGATGGTTTTCCTGAATCTAAGGTCTTGGGGGCATCTGCATTCTTGAGGTCTTCTAGGATGCATGAGCTCCATTCAGAAAGCTGTTTCACAGACGCGTCATCTGCGAAAGAATATATCAGATAACCAGCGAGAGGGCACTATACATAAACATGGTGAACAGCTGAGTGAAAAGCAAGCAGCTAATGCTGATTCCATGGAGACAAATCGAACAGAAAGATTTGGGGAGAGTGCGAACCAAGCCTAGGGACAGTGTGGCCCTGAGGATGCCTAATGATGAGAGGTTCATCAAAGGCAGAAGCCAGCTCCTCGGAAGGTACCTTGAGCCAGTCCTTTTCTCCAATAAAGTGCACTGATTTCACCTTGATCGGATCTTTGTACGCGACATCACAAATGCTTGGGTCCCTGAACTTGCTCCCAGATATTGAGACCATGAACTTAATTGGTGGATGATCACTCAGCACCTTGCCCTAAATTGCTCAGCTTAGTTACAAGATTTAACTAAAATGTTAAAGAAGAGGGCTGGTGTTTCTATAGTACTCAAAACTCACAACTACCTAGTTATTTTTATCTTATATAAGAATTATTTTTTTCTTTGCAAGTTATCCTGTTTAAAAACAAGAGCTTTATTACACTGTAAAAGTTCAGTGATCTGTTTCTTGCTACTTTGTGCTATCTCTATAATTTTAGAAATTACCTGTGCTTGGTAGCCTATCAAAAGGGCTGAAAGTGTTGCACCCTGGAAAGAGGAATGGATACACTGTAAGACTCCACTTTATGCTTAACGAAGAATAACCACAGGTTGAAAGACTGACAGAGCCCACATCATTCAGTAAGGCAGATCTGATTAAAAATTAAAAGGTCACAATCCAATCTGTTTCTACTTGCTTTCCTATGCAAGTGCTTGGGCCTCATAGATCTTCTTTGTGAATAAGTTATAACCTTTATCAGAAGTGCGCCTTGGACAGAGAAATTATGAGATTAATTAAACTTTACACCATCTCAAAAGGTTTAGTCGTGTAGTTCATTGCATTTCATCATTTCATATGTAAGCTTGGATCACAATTTTAGTTTGCATGCAGATATTATCATACACTAAAAGAATCTAAGGAATAAACTCAAATTCCAAAAAAAAAAAAAAAAATAATAATACATTCAACTCAGTAAAAGTAACTTCTTGTTTCCATTTTTACCTGGGAGAATCCGAGCAGGCCATCGAAAGGCCCATTTTTCACCATGTAATCACATAGATATGAAATGCACTCCTCCAGATTTGTGTATTCAGTGAATTCCTGTGTGGAAAAACATGGAAGCACTGACGTGTTACAGCACACAGGAACAAAAATAGAGTGGTCATCTCTGGCATGAATAGCTAAGGCATAGATGGTGATCAAACTGTAGCTGAAATATAGCATGTTCCCTTGTTCTTGCTTTATATTGTTTTAGCTTATTCTCTCTCACAAATCAGTCGAAATCAGTCGTCAGTAGAACGGCCTCATAACTCAGGTATCACAATGTCATGAGAAGAGCTGATGTTCCAACTAAAGCACTAACCTTATTGAACTGGAACCACTCAAAGTATGGGGGCGGAAATATGCCTTCTATCTCTGACTTTCCACCAGCTGGGAATATGCCATCAGGGAATACCTGAAAAACAGAAAAGAAGAATGTTCAAGAACAAAACAAAAAAGGAAATCAATTAGATCAGATCATTGAATCCAGCATAGAACCATCTCAAACTGCTGAAATATGGAAGGGTGCCATTTGCTGATTTGTTTCTTCAGAAAACTGCCGCTTGTACGGAAGCCATGCAGGCACAGCACCTTGGTTCTCTTGTCCTGCTCCATGAGCTCGACTCTCCCAAACACAGAACAGAGTAAGTTTTCACAAACACAAGAAACTTGAGACCTTAAGAAGGCCTGGACATGTGGTAGCTGGTACCTACCACTCCAAGGCTGCATGTCGCATTCACCCAACAACAAATAGTCGCAACCTAACCAGCAACGAAAAGGACGAGACTGCATTCATTTAGCACAAAAGGGCATCTTGAATAGTCCACATCATGCATCTTAAACCAACAATATGAATCAGCGGTTTGGAATAAATTTGCATTTGCCACGGTAACTACAGATCATCGCATTAAAACAACAGGCCACCCATTGATACTAACAGAGTGAAGCAGAAGTTGATGTGTGGGGGTAGGCGGAGAGGGAATGGTTTCAACTGCAAACAAGACACAGCAGGGAGGGCATCATTACAGGTTCACATGAAACAACATTTCTGAAAACGCACTGGAGGGAAGAACAAAGCAGGAACTGCATTGCCTTTCAGCAACTACGACTAGCAGAATGTTTCACTGGTAGTCAATGAAATAAGAGTTGCATCTTCACTAACATGCAACACACAATCTTCTCCGCTTTCAGATTAAGTTTTGTGGCTCACTTGGCCATCAGAAAGCGAAAATCCGAAATGGAGGGCGCCAAGCGCCAGTGACATGGTTGGGTGCATGAGGTACCAAGGAAGAAGGTGAGAAAAAGACCAACGAAACAAAAACACCAACATCATCTTGTTGTTCACCACCAAAACACCACCACCTACTGGCTCTACTCCGGCGATCTCCATTTCAAAAGCGACTGTTAAGCTTCAAGTTGAGTCTGACAGACGACAGTCATGCTACACAGCCCACGCGACCACGCCCAACAAGTAGGACTGGGGCAAAGGCTGAACTGGATGTCTAGAGCCATTTGCTTCAGCTGTAGGATACAAGATAACTATTTGTTGTTTTGCCAATGCAATACACATGCGATCAAACAAGTTCCACGCACTACTCGGATCATTGTAGATTGGGACAAGTTCCAAATGCAACCACACCATGAAAGTGGTCTTGCCTCAAGCTTTCACCAGGTTTTCTGCGAATTTCACACCAGTAGCCTCCTTATCAGATGGTTTTCCTGAATGCCTCATGACATCTGCACTCCATTCAGAAAGCTGTTTCACAGATACGTCATCTACAAAAGAAATATATCAGATAATCAGCAAGAAAGCACTATGCATAAAACACGGCCAACAGAAAAGCAAGAACCTTAATTCCATGTAGATAAATCAAACAGAAGATTCGGGAAGAGTGCGAACCAAGCCTAGGGGGACAGTGTGGACCTGAGGATGCATTATGATGAGAGGCTCATCAAAGACAGAAGCCAGCTCCTCGGAATTTACCTTGAGCCAGACCTTTTCTCCAATAAAATGCAATGATTTCACCTTGATCGGGTCTTTGTAGACATCACAGATGCTTGAGTCCCTGAACTTGCACCCAGATATTGAGAACATGAAGTTAGTTGGCGGATGATCCCTCAGCACCTTGCCATAAATTGCTCAGCTTCGTTATAACAGGTAACTAAAATGATCAAATTTTGTAATTTTGATATTATGTCAGAAGAGGGCTGGCATTTCTGTAGTATCCAAACCTTGCAACTACCAAGTTATTGTTACCTTATAAGAATTTCTTTTTCAAAAATAAGAGCTTTATTACATGGTAAAGTTTAGAAAATCAGTGTTTTAGCTTTATTACATGGTAAAGTTTAGAAAATCAGTGTTTTCTGTTTCATGCTACTTTGTGCTATCTCTATAATTTAGTTCACAAGTATTACAGAATTTAGAAGTTCAAATTACCTGTGCTTGGTATCCTATTGAAAGGGCCGAAAGTGTTTGGGCCTCGTAGATATTCTTGTTGCATATAAGTCATAAATCCTATCAGAAGTGCACCTTGGACAAAAAATTAAGATATTAATTAAACTTCACACGAGGTCAAAAGGTGTAGTTCATTCCATTTCATCATTACATGTAAGCTTGGATCACAATTCTAGTTTGCATGCCGATATTATCATACACTAGAGAATCTCAGGAATACATTCCAATTCCAAAAAGATAGGACATTCAACTGTCAGGTGATCAGTAAAGTAACTTCTGGTTTCCACTTTTACCTCGGAGAATCCGGGCAGGCCATCAAAGGGTCCATTTATCACTATGTAATGCACTGGTCCAGATTTGTGTATTCACTGTGTGGAAAAACATGCAAGCAATGAAGTGTTTTGGCAAACAGGAACAGAAATAAAGGAATGATCATCTCTGGCATGAATAGCTAAGTCACGGATGGTGATCAATCTGTCATTAAAACATCTCTGGTATCAGAATGACATGAGACGAGCTGATTTCAGTTTGGTTCCATGTAAAGCACTAACAATATTGAACTGGAACAACTCAAAGTACAGCGGCAGAAATATTCCCTCTATCAATGACTTTCCACCAGCTGGGAAGAAGCCATCAGGCACGACCTGAAAAAACAGTGAAGAAATATGCTCAAGAAAAAGAAGGAAGTAAACCAAATAGACCAGACCCAGGTCACTGAATCCAGCGCAGAACCATCTCAAACTGCTGAAATATGGAAGGGTGCCGTTTGCTGATCTGCTTCTTCAAAAAACTCCTGCTTGTAAAGAAGCCATGCAGGCATAGCACCTTGGCTCTCTTGTTCTGCTCCATGAGCTCAACAGTCAACTCTCCCAAGCACAGCACAAGTTTCGACAAAAACAAGAAACTGGAGACCTTAAGAAGACCTGGAGGACATGTGGTACTGGTAGCTGGAACATCATGCATCTTAAACCAACAATACATATCAACTTTCACTGCAAGGATGTCAGCTTCTACCCAACAACAGAAAAGGCCAAGACTACATTTCACTTAGAACAAGGAGCATCTTAAACCAACAATACAAATCTGCAGTTTGGAATAAATTTGCACTAAGCAAAAGGAGCATCTGCCACAGTAACTAGAGGTCATTGCATCAAAAAACAACAGGCTATAACAGAGTGAAGCAGAAGTTGATATGTGTGAGAGTCAAGGTATGGATGGCGTCACTGTGGGGAGGTGGAATATAACTACATAGCAATCAAGACATAGCAAGGAGCGCGATCATTACAGGTTCACATGAAACAACAGTTCTGAAAACACACTGGAGGGAAGAACAAAGCAGGAACTGCATTGCCTTTCAGCAACTACAACTAGCAGAATGTTTCAATGGAAGTCGATGAAATAAGAGTTGCATCTTGACTAATATAGTAATATGCAATGCACAATCTTCTCTGCCTTCAGATTATGGTTGTGTGGCTCACTTGGCCATCATGACCTTGACAAACTCCTCATAGTTGATCTGGCCATCACCATCAACATCAGCCTCGCGGATCATCTCATCCACCTCCTCATCAGTTAGCTTCTCACCAAGATTTGTCATGACATGGCGGAGCTCGGCAGCGGAGATGAAACCGTTCTGGTCCTTGTCAAACACACGGAAGGCCTCCTTGAGCTCTTCCTCAGAGTCTGTGTCCTTCATCTTGCGGGCCATAAGGTTGAGAAACTCTGGGAAATCGATGGTGCCGTTGCCATCAGCATCAACCTCATTGATCATGTCCTGGGCTCAGCCTCTGTAGGGTTTTGCCCCAGTGAACGCATGACAGTTCCCAACTCCTTGGTCGTGATGCAACCTGCACAAGATACACAAAACCATTTCTGTAATTATTATAATTATAATAACTAGGTAAATAGTGACTGAATAGAGAGAAATAGCTTGGGTCAGTATTAGGCAAAAAGTTTGCAATGCTATGTGGAAAGCAGGGCAGTTTCTTAGTGGTAATACATGAATAGCGACGGGAATTGAGCACAACCGTTTTCCTAACATAAGTCTGGTTTCCTTTTGGGTCAACTACTGCACAGTATGGACTACGGAAAGGTATTCACGCACGCAAATAGAAAAACAACAGGTTCGAAGTTGAAGCCGGGTCACATAATTACTAGGAAAATTACTTTCACAAGCTGAGCACAATTTTTTAACCCTCTTAAACTTGGGGTCAACCTGGAGCATGAAAGGCCTCTAAATTGAAAACGGTTCGGTAGCAATCAGCCTCCTGCAACCACATCATGCTACACTGCCCACGCTGCCACGCCCGACGAGCAAGTCTGGGTCAAAAGGCTAAACTCCTCCCAGGGGGCGAAAAAATCACTAGCAGGATTCGCAGCGTAACGATCCAAACAGAGGACGACATGATTGTCAGTGACGAGATGGTCAAGGCAGCAGATAAGCCTTAGGTCCACATCGCCGATTCCGCCACTAGCAGGGAGAAATGCACACGACAGCGACGCGATCGAGGCCCCGACGCGGACTCGGTCCAGGTCCAGATCCGGGCTGGATCGGATCTACCCCCGTCTAAACAGACTTGCGGGTGGCAATGCCACTGCGTAGGCAGCCGCGCACGTCGAACATCACCACGGAGATCAGATCCGAAGGAACACACAGAGAGAGATGGGGTGGGACGAGGAGAGGGAAGCTTACCATCCCCGTCCTTGTCGAAGAGGCTGAAAGCCTCCTTGAACTCGGCGATCTGGTCGTCGGTGAGTTGGTCCGCCATGGGCGCGGTGGTAGGGAAGGATCAGATCGATCGGGCGTGGATCGGGGACGGGGAGGAAGAAGGAAGGGTTGGCTCGGAGCGTTCAGTTGCGTGGCGTCCGCTGGAATTTTCCTTGCCCCGATTTATACGCGCTTCCACATAACGTCGCCGTCACATTCTCGCCAACATCCAAATATTTCTTCCCCAAACTACCCTTCCTGGGCTAGCTACTCATATCAAATCTACCCAAAATCCAGTGTCCGAGTGCTCCGATGAAATTCGAACAGAACGAGTCGATGTCAAACTACTTGATATTCTACTATGAAAATGTTTCTTTTGTAGGAGTATATAATTTAATTCCACGAGAATTGTATTGCTATATCATTATAATAAAAAAAGATAGCTTATATCTCTTTTTACTTGAAACAATGTATGTATTTAAATATTTAAAATTCAAAATATTATTATGTGTGATTGTGTTGACGTTTTAACGGGTTTACCTTTCTTGTGGGGAGAAAGTAGGACTTAAATGAGCCATGTTCGAGCTTAAAGAGGCTCTTTACATAAGGTTCTCTTTGGAGGGTAAAATTGAAAAAAAAAATGCACGAAAATAAAATACATAAACAGTACAAAAATACATAGGACACCAAGGTTTGAGTAAACTAGTCACACTCCGTGAGTACTAGTTGGATATATATCAGCCTGATGTGATTTTTTGTGGTTTTCCAATGAGAACAAATCTATCTAAATGGAAGTTTTATACATTTTTCTACGGATATGTGAACCAAAGGACACTACAATAACCCAATCCCTATGGATATTTTGGATCCTAAACTTGTTACTTGTTTCTCCAAAAATCAACGGGCAAAGGTAACAACTCTTTTTCTACAACAAGTGTTTCCGATAAAATTTTTAGACGCTAAACATCAAACCAAAACTATAAAAATATGTCTCTATGCTTTTACAAAAGTTTAGTACAACAATGAATATATTATTATCCCAAAACAATTAAGAATCTAGATCGCTAGGATGGTGAAGAAATTGTCATAAACCTAGTACTTGTTTGTACCTACAAACCATGATCCAATCTCATTGAAAAAACTACTCCGCATGTCTTTAAGAAGATGGTGAATACTTCCTCCATGATAAATAAATGCAATTCTCACTTTTTTGAGGAGACCAATGATTTGATGTTTAGCCACAATTATATAAAAAGTAGTAGTACTAAAATACAAGAAAAGTAATACTTTCTTTGTCTAGATGCATGACAAATTCGATGCACAAAAAAATCATAGGAACTTATAATTTAGATTAGAGCCAATAGATTATTAAGCTAATTATCATTTTGGTTGTAGTTTGCTTATCCGCTACTTTACCTACAATAGCCGCCGGCACGAATCATCAATGAATTTCATGGAAAGTTGGTCATTTTGGTAATTTGGGAGCAACTCCGTTAAGGTGAGGTCAGTGACTTTTTGGCAGACCATGCGAACACGTGGGGCCCTAAAGCTAAGGAATCTGGATGATGGACGGTAGTTGGCTTTTTCAAACGAGGGAAATGACATATATAGCCTCCACGCGGTTGCGACGCGGAGTGCCAAAAATTCCAATTAGTTTTCAAAAGGAACCCTTGAATTTCTAGTTATTCGGATCTTGGCACGTCTAGCGCTCGTGGGCTTTCGATCGATATGCAATCAATTTCTGAGGTCCGGCCCAACTGGCCCTGGAATTTCTTGAGCTCAAGCAGTAGCTGACCACTCAATAATAAGCTTAGAAAATGCCAGACCACAGCAGTAAAAAATCTCCACCATTTGCACATGTCAATAAGCAGGCCGCCTGAGACTGACATCCTTACTGTCCCGGCAATAAGCCGTCAAAATTATCATAATCCCAATTTTTTTTTGAAGAATCAGAATTACTAAGCTCCAATATATATAACTGCTACAAGAAAAAGATTGACATGGATTTGCACCACCTCTTTTAGTTCACCAGATGAACGAATTATGCAGGAAAGACTTCTAAACAACTGCCAAGTTCATCACTGCAGCACAGCACAGAGCAGCCCTGAGGTTACCGCTCGATGGCCTTGTACAGGACGCAGGTGACATACTTGGAACGGAACCTGTGGGTGTAGCCGAGGGCCACCAGCGGCTGTGCGCCCCAGCCTTTCTCGATATAGAGATGGTCCAGGACGACGTGCCTCGGCCTTGCGCAGCCTTCTTCCGAGCTCCGAGAATTCAGCACGCCGAGGTAGAGCTGGGCCGGCAGCTGAGGCGGCTCCTTGGCGAACTCCTTTTCGCCGGGAACATGGAAACCGTAGCTCGAGTCCGGGGAGGGAGGGGCCATGAGCTCAGATACACTTTCCACGCTTTCAGGAATGAAGTCCTGCATTATTACAAACAAGAGTAAGATATATTACTTGCAACAGCTAGCCAGCCGAGTTTTAGTTTTACACAAAGGAAGGTACATGCAGTGAGCAGTCACTATGTAAAAAAGTATCTGTAGTGACAGTATCAAATATTTTACAGACGTCGGACTAAAACGCGTCTGTAGTAATTTTCTACAGACGGGCTGTCCCTAACATTGAAACAATTCTTCACAGATGGTCTTTCCACAGTTTTATTATTTCGATTCTTTTCCTGTAACAATCTAGAAGTCTAAATTGTGATTTCGTTTAATTTGGGTTTCTATCCAGGCTCCAGCAAAAGTTCAGTAAGCAATTAGTTTAATGTCAGTTAATTGGTCTGTAATGATCAACAAAGGATGACTAGAATATAACATTCAGGCAAACGGACCTGACCGGCTATTATATCGTGTGTAAATGGTACGTGCATTTCCATTTGCATCTGCCTAATTCTTGTGGTTAAGTATATATTTACTCTATATAAACACTAATAGCACATGCTGAGTTTAGTAAAGGTCAAATTCAAACACACAGTGAGTGGAGTCAGATATTCAGAGTGAAAGGGAGAATACTTACATGGACATCTACTAGGTTCACAATCTGACCCATATTGTCAGTTTCGCAGGGAAGGTCGGGTATAAATCTTCTTTCTCCATCTACAATGAATCTGTAACGGTGAACTCCAGATGAAAGCATCAGCAGAATGGTGTGATCTTTGCCGGATTTCTCAACAGGTTTCCTGTCATGTATGTATATATATTAACGGTCAGAATAAACTATCTTCTATTGATAAGTTTCAGGGCTTAGGAGAAAATGGAAGAGAGAGATATATTTGTCTGACTGTACTTTGACGTCCACTTGTCCCATGATCCTTCTACATAGATATTTCTCCCTCCAAGAGTCCACGTAAGCAACGTTAAATTTTCTTTTGAGGTGGGCCATCAGAATCCTCCTGTTGTTGATTCATCAATATCTGGTTGAACACTGGAGGAGGTACATCTGCAGCTCTTTGCAACGGGGTTACAGGACTCTGAAATATGAAATACTCAATTCATTTTATTTACCAGGAAAAATTGATATACATATCATCAGAGAATCCTGCATGTTATGAGCTAGAAGTAGTAGTTGCTACAACTGAATCATACAAGTATATTAAGCAGGCCTTGCAAAATTTGCTAATGAATGGGCAAAGCTCCACCAAAATCTGAATAACACAAACATCAATGTCCACATGTATTATGTACGTATACATACACTATGCAATTTCGTTAATATCAGTAGTTTACAATACACGTTTAAAAAAGTATCATATCACCAACCTTTTTTAAAACTGAGGTAAACCTCATTTCCATTAAAAGATTAACGGAAATAGAAGCAGCATTCAGAGTTATCAGGGAGCATAAAGAAGAAAAGGACCAACACAGACTTCACTGGACTATAGGACACGAAACCTACTGCCTAATTGACCAAGACTACAACCAAATGAGGCTAGCATCAGAAAAGCAGGACTGCCCAAATACATGAAAAGTCTTTTTTTTTTCATTGTCTTTGATCCCTTTGGTAAGAAAACAGACCTACGTTATTGGATACAACTATTGTCTACTATGAAAATCTAAAAACATAATGATTACATTTTAAAATAAATTAAGGACATTAGAAGTAAGTGATGATGATACACTAGCAGTAAACCCATGTTAAAAGAAAAGGAAAAAGCAATAGAGTGTAATTATCAGACATATACAAGAGGAGTTCACGTACTACTAGACTGGCCCCTTTTTTCAGACATATACAGAGAATTGTAATTTTCAGGCAACATTAGAGGGGCAGGGGCATTTTAGTTATTTAATGCCTTGCATCATGCATATTGTGAGCTCATCAAAACATAAACAACCCTCGCAGCGCGTACCATCTATTAGGGGCGTCTTGTGGTGCCCCTTAAATTTAGGAGGGAGATCGGGCTTACAGAACACTTTTCTGAATAATTTTCATGAGGTATATAAAAATAATATAAAAAATAACATGTTGATTGGCATAAAGGCGGAAATTTTATAACATAAATAATCTAATAAAATATCATGCATGTTGGCCTACAAAACTCTAAAAAATACCAGTATAGTGTTTATTTTTTTCTTATTTAGATGTACCATCTCGCAGCTCGATTTGTCAAAGTGACATTGATAGCCCGATAAATTGTTTTCAGCCAATTTGATAACCATTAGTAGCGCGTAAACGAGCTCGCAATCGCAACAAAACCAAAAACACTCGCCCGGACCAGAATGGACACAAATCCCAAGCGATCAACTACGTACAGGTGCGTTGTGCCGATGAGGAACGCCAACTAAATAATTCGAGGAGGCGAGGCGATCGAGGCGCAATAACAATCAGAAGGCCGGCGATCTATCTGACCTGGGGCACGAACATCCGCGGCGAATGCGGCCTCGGCGGGGTCGCCGGCGGGGACGACGACGAGCCGCCGCCCCGGACGTAGCCCGCGGAGGATGAGGAAGCGCGGCGCACGTGGTTGCCGTCTTCCATATCGGCGTCCGCGAGGTCTTCCGCCCGGCCGCTCGCGTTGCCCATCTCAGAGGCCTGGCGTGGCTGCGGCTGGGGATCCCCGCGGATCGCCTGCCGCGGATGCGTGCTTCTCTTGTGCCGTGCCGTGCGCCCGTGCGTGCACCTGCGGGACCCACGCATGGCATCACGCGACACCAGCGCCAACCGCGTGCACGCCAGCCAGAGCTCGTGGGCTCACTTTTATTATTACTTTCTTCTCAGCCCATAATCTTTCGAAGGCTCGGCCCGGCCCATCATCTGACAAAGCCCGGGCCCGGGTCCTTTCTTCTTCAATCTTGAGCAAGAAGCAGGCAGAGGCGACGCGAGAGGCATCCAGCTCTCCCCACAAAGGAATCTCCCTCCCCTTCCTCGGCCATGCTTGGTCTTCGGGCCCGCGCAGCGGCGCAGCTCCCGCGCCCATACCCGTCTCCCTCCTCCGCTCCGGCGGCGTCGCTCTCGCTCGCGAGGCTCGCGTGCACCTCCCGCTCGCCGCCCTCGCGCCTCTGGCGTCCGCACCGCCATCGCCGAGGGCGGCGCAACCGGCCTCCCTCTACGCTAGGGTGGCCCGCCGCGCCCATGCGTCCCGGTGGCCACTCCAGGCCGACCACACGGGGTGAGTGTGTGACTTTTTTTGGAGGTGGGGGTGCGTTTCATTCTCGAGCCGGTGGTCGAATGGTAGTTTAGAGGTTGGTGAACTGTTGAACTTCCTATTATTTCGTTTATTGTCATACTCATTAGATTCTACAGTTTGTTTTCATCTGTTATCGTGATGGTTGTGTAGTGTTGCTTCTGGGGCTTGTTCTCGACTGATTGTGTGCAGCTAGTTTTGCAAATTATTCATTGGTCCTGTCCTGGCACATTCTAGCAGTGACATGCTCAGAAAATCGCAACCATTGCATTTTTAGTTGTGTAGTTTGTCAGGATTTTGCTACTTATCTTCTATTGAAGGCACCTGGTGGAAATGAATGTTTGGCACTTTCCATCATGTAAGGTCACTAAGGTGTCCACTGGTTTACTGTCATTTGCATTCGAATGTTACTACTCACAAGGTTGAATTGAGAGACTCAAACAAATCTTTGCTGCTTAGTTCTCTGTACTGCCGCTGGCACCATCCAAAGAGAGGGGGAAAGAATTGCTGGTTCAGCACTTGCTTGTCAGTGAAAAGGATGTCAGGCTTCTGGTTGATCTCGAAAAGAGTATCATTGCAGGAGGTACCATCTGATTCTCAAACTACCTTTTTATGTACTTCTGGATGCCCTTCTAATCTTGTTTGGACTGTGATATTTAATGTGCTCAGCTTAGGTACATAATTTTTGGTTAATTGGGACATTTACAATAGAAACAACATTATTGAACATTTCAGGAGCAGACTTGAGTGATTTAGCTGTGGAGCACTCCTTATGTCCATCCAAAGAAAATGGTGGTATGCTCGGGTGGGTTCGAAGGGGGCAGATGGTACAGCATTAACTCTTTGTTAATGTTTTTCTAGCATAGCAGTAGACTAGATAGTATTCTTGTAGACTTTGCATATCTTTGTTACCTCCTTTACCTGAGCAGTGTCGATGAAATCTATACAGTAAACTAAAAAAATCCTTTTAGACTGCATCGTTTTGGGCTACTGTGACATTCAATTGACTTATGTGGTGCAATAAGGATTAACTCTTTCCTTGCAACATGTCAAGAGTTGGCAACCAATTGATAAGTAAACAAGAAGATATTATTGTTTTAGTACAGCCACTTTATTCTTCCACGTGCCAAAATAGTCTTGACTCTTGACTATCAAAGCATTAGAAATATAGGGCAACTTACCTAGGGGAAAAGTGAGCGCAGTTTCAACAATTTGATCAATACACCTACACTTATATCACATAAAGGATTACCACAAATTATTTTTTTTCTTGTTGGGAGACATTTGTACTATCTGTTTACTGAAGGCTGTCACCTTCATATGCACCAAAAGTTATGAAGCACTGAATTATCTGTCTAGGTTTTCATCCATCCATTGATCTGTCCTTCCATTTATATACTTTCGTACTGTTTGTCCAGTTGTAGTTTGAACTTTCAAACTTGCATTGGGCAGGTACCAGAATTTGAGGAGGCAGCATTTAGTGCTCCTTTGAACAAAGTTGTACGACAAAATTTGGGTGGCATCTATTGCAAGTTCTTGCTGAGAGGTACATGGTATTTAACGTTGAAATAATGTGTGTTGGTAATTAGGTGTGCATGAATAGAAACTGATACCTTCCTTACTAAATGCCAGGGATCAATGCGTACTACAAGACATTGACCCAGCAGAGCTTCACACAAAAATGCAAGACCCTAGTTTTCTCGAAGAAGCTCAATTGATTGATGTTCGGGAGCCTGATGAAGTGTAAGATGTTTCACCATTATACTTTTTCTCCTTTTATTTTGTCTCCACAATAACCAAACTAAACGAGCAGTCATGATAAGTGCCCCAAACTTTGTGTGTGAGATATGAGTGGCCTTCTATTCTTAGAATGTAAGATCTGCATTCATGAATGAGGATGCAAATACTTTACTGATACTGTGTTCTGGTACAAAAACCAGTTACTTTTTTTTTTGGAAAATGCAGGGGAGCTGTGTTTCATTGTATTATAAATAAAGGGAAAAAAAAAGGGGGGGTCCCCAACAGGATCCTCACTCATACATAGATAAAGAAAGACCAGTTACTTTTGCAGTAGCTACCTTTTTTTTTTTTTGTTTGCAAGGTGATAGGTTATGTATTAACCAGAATAGATAAAGTTGGGACTTGTCCTCATTTGAGAATTGAGAGTGATGTCCTTATTGTAGCGATCTCACAAATAATGAACTGGATCATAAATGTTAAATTATTCAATAGTTGCAGTCTCTTTTATGTGGTTTCCAAAAGGAAATCTTTAAGTTATGTGGCTAAAGCTGTTAAAACAAGCAAGCAGTAATTGCAGCTTTATCTCACATGGACCATCTAGTATGTCAACCCCCTCATACTTGGAAGATCCTAACTGCACAAATTTTAGAGTGCCTCACATACTTGCAGCAGACCCGGGACGAAGTTCATTCAGCTAGTATATATTTCTTATAGCTCTCTTGCATTTCCAGGAATGGTATTGTGATGACCTGGTTCAGTTTCATTCTTTTATTTATTTTCATTCCTACTGGGTCGATGTTGAATATCTACTACCTGCATGGCAGGGAGAAAGCTTCACTTCCAGGCTTCAAAGTTCTACCACTGCGCCAGTTTGGGACCTGGGGACCAGTTATGACAGACGAGTTTAATCCTCAAAAGGACACTTATGTTCTGGTAAATTCTTTTCCATGAAACTTGCTGACAATATGCTGATGTTGAGTTAATGGTAATGACCTAGTGGATAGGAGTATATAGATTTCTATGCTTGAAGCAAAAGTACTGCACCTGTTTAAACTTCGAAAGAAAAAAAAACTGGTACTTTCTACTGTCTAGGAAATTGAGTTGCATAATGTCACTTGACCCTTTGCCATCTTTTTTTCTTCTTTTCAGTGCCACCATGGTATGCGTTCAATGCAGGTGGCTAAATGGTTACAGTCACAGGTAATTGGTGTACTCACACTCCTGCAAAAGGGCGCTCTTACTCTTCTTTTGATATGCGAATAATATTGTGGGCGCTCTTACTCTTTTTTTTGATATGCGAATAATATTGTGGGCACTCTTACTCTTCCTTTGATATGCGAATAATATTGTGCTTCTAAATCCTGATTTTTCCATCATTTTGCAGGGTTTTCAAAAGGTTTACAATGTTGCAGGTGGAATTCATGCCTATGCGGTTAAAAGCTGACTCCTCCATCCCAACATATTAGAGGATCCTCATTGTGACCCTTAATTATGGCTGGGGAACTTGTCATATATCATAGGCAATGGTTTGGTCGTTGATCAATGCCTGAATTCAGAGCTCAATTTTCTTTCTCGTATCAGAAGTTTTGGGAGCCCTGCAGAGGAAAAGTATACAGCTATTTTTGTAAAAAAAAAAAGATACATGAGAATTTGCTTTATTGAATGAACCTTTTCATCAGGAAATTTCTATTGTGTCATTCTGAGATTCTGGATGTTGTTAACTTGTCAGTTGTCACCGAGGACTGCAATCTCTGCTTCCCTCTGTTGGGCATGGGCGAATGACTTTCACAATGACAGGGGTCGAGGCTTGCTTGGCCAAAGCGGTGGTGGCATTCGTGCACTTGGCTATGCAACCCTCCTTGTCCGTGAGCACACACGGCGCGAGGAAGGGATCCGGCGCCGTCGGTAGGATCTGGTGCCATCGATACGCAAAAGGAAGGCGATCGGGGACATGATAGTGGCAAGGGCAAATAGCATCTTTTCATCGCCAGATTTAGCTTTGGAAATAAAAAACACTAATAGTTTTTTTTTTTTTTTTTTTGCGACTAACAGTTAGTTGTTCTGCTTGTCGAATAGATAGACCCATATGGGTCCACAACTAGTTAGTTTTGCAGCTCAAACTTGCTAGGATTTAGCTAAATACATCAGTATAGGAACAAAACTTGCTAGGATTTAAAGACTTGGTAGAGTTAACTAACTCATAGTCTCATACATCAGTAGAAACAAAACTTGCTAGAATTTAAAAATTTGGCAACGCTAAGTTTATATGATCACAATCAAGCAGATGTGTTGACCGTTGGCAGATCAACAAAACAAGCTAGTTATTACGGCAAAAAAATTAACAGAGGTGGAGGTGCGGGGAATCGAACCCCGTGCCTCTCGCATGCGAAGCGAGCGCTCTACCATATGAGCTACACCCCCGTTGTTTGTTAAGTACTAATTAAAAGCTAATTGGATGATAGATTAGTGTACTGACCCCATGTCAGATAGTGGAGACGGTCGGATGGGCCGGTCGTTACTTTGTTATGGTATGGACGCCCACGCAGCACTGTGACTGACTGATGTGCGTGCGGGCTGCAGCCGGCCCAACATGCTGCACTACTCGTGCGTTTTTTTTTTCATTCTGGAAGAATAAAAAACTCTATTCTTGTTGCTTCAAAACAACCACAACCCGTGACGACGTTAACGTTGGCTAGGCATTTGTCCACGGTAGGTAAAGAAGGCTCTCTCCTCAGACTCAGAGTCACGTCACAGGTTTCGCGGCAAGCGCGGGCTGGCGTCAGTGAGTCATCTTTTCCACCGTTGGCTTTGGCTTTGGCTTGGCTGCGCAAACGGCCAATCGCTTTCATTCATATCCGTTTGCTAGCCGCCGAAAACGGCCAGCCCCAGCCGCCCAGGCCCTTGACCTGCCCGCCCGCTCGGCCGGCCGGCTGTGCGCCGCGGGGCCGCCTGGACCCGGAGGCGGCCACGGTGTGGTGTGCTGGTGGTGTGGCGACCCACCGGAGCGGGCCCAGCAGCAACAGGAACCAGTTGAGTGGTTTCAGGTGCGTGCCGAGTTGGTTGGTGAGGAAAGCGAGCGTCCCGGCCCGGGCGGCGAGGCGACCCACCTAATCCAGCGAGTCAGTCCCCATTTCATCACGTCACGCCACGCTACGCAAACCAACCAACGCCTGCCACGCCACTACAGGCCACTCGATCCCGGCGGGACCCATCACGCCCACCTGACCTCTACCGTACCGTGCGTGCACGGACGCAGATTCGGTGACATTCGTGAGTCGTTAAAGGCCACGTTGACCACTGGGTTTGTCCATCGCCTCTCCACGGCGCGTCGGCGATAAACGCCACCCGAATGGCGGCGCCACCGAATCTCAGTCCGCGTGCACCGAGTCGACGGCCGCCACCACTTTTTACTAGTTCTGTTTTCCCTCTCGGCGCGGGCGCCTTGAACTGCAGCCTGCAGGTAGCTACAGGCAGCCTCCCCCACCACCACCACCACAACCAACAGCCGCACAGGCTTCTAGAAACTTCCCTTGGCTTCCCTCACCCCGTCGTCACCCGGTCGATCTCCCGGTCACCCAAATCCGCCGCGACTCCTCCGCCCGCACCGCCGCCAGCCAAGCAGGTGTCGTCTCATCTCTGCCCCTGCCGCCCGTCCGCCCCACCCTCGGTACCACCGCCGGATTCGGCGCTGGGGTTTTGTTTGTCTCCCCACCACCACCCTACAGCAGCCTCGGCCCCGCCGTCTCTCCAAGGCTGTCCCCTCCCGTCCGTCCACGGCCTCGGTCCAGTCGTGTCCCTCCGCCGCCCGTCATGCCGAGGTTTGCCCTCCACCGCCGATCGCACACGGTACGTAAGCTTCATATCATGCTCCCCTCCGCCCCTCCCTTCTCGGGCTCCGCTCGCTTTGAGCTCCCCTCCCTCCCTTTTCGCTTACCAATCAATTCTCAATTTCTCGTGACGATGATTTTCGATTTCCTGCTGCTGCGCTGCAAGAGGGTTTGTGCGTGTTATTAGTGCTACGATCATGAGCAAGCCGCGCCACACTGCTCGATCCTGTTCGATTGCGCAAATGGAATGGAACTCACATGCGATTCAAAGGAGATTCAGCTCGCCGCCCGCCGCTTGCTTCTCCTCTCGGTCGTCTCTCTTGTGGTAGCCATGCCATGCCATGGCATGTCGTGCCAAGACAAACAGCAGAGAGAGAGAACTGGGGGCACTCAGCGGAGGGAGGAGGGAACAAGTCAGCGTTGGCGGGCTGTCAGTTCCCGGCCGTCCGATGCAGCTTCCACGGCTGCGATCTCCCCAACGGGCGGCTACCTGCCGTCCGTCGCACTGCTACTGCTACTGCTGGCCCACCTCGTCCGCCGCCGCACGCTTCATTTTGCTTCGCTTCCGTTCCCTCCGGCCCTCCCCAACATTGAGGCCTTCTCTTCTCCCTCCTCCGGCCCTCCCCCATCCCACGAACCGAATTCTCCCCGCCGGCAGCCTTCTCCGGGCTCGCAGCTCCACCCGACCCTGCCACCTGCCGAAGGGCACACTCCAGGTTCCATTCGAATCAATTCCTCCGTGCCTTATCCTGCTCCTACTACGACTACCTTCCGCCTCGCTCTTGGTGCAGATCCGTCTCCACTTGGTTTCCTCGCCTCCTCCTCGGTAAGGACGCCCTGGCTACCTTCACCTTGCAATTGGATTCTTCTTCTACCTAGCCTAACTGTGAGTACGTTAGAGTTGCTCTGTGATGGGGTCCCTCTCCCTTCTTCCGTGTCTGTAATTATGCCCAAATCCTCACACCGTCTCTCGGGAGGAGGAGGACCCCCCCACCTCCATCCAATTTGTGATTCTGTTGCTGCTCGGATGGATTCTTCTTCTACCTAGCCTAACAGCACTGGATTTCTTCTCGTCTCGCTCAAAAACGGCAGGGGATTTCTCACGCGGTAATTTTTAAAAAGAAACAAGGGGAGGAGTTCAATTCAACTGTATCTCCTATGCCCTGCCCCAGCGCGGCGCGGCGCCCCACGTCTCCCCGTGCAGTGACTGCCACTGGTGTGGTAGCTCAGTAGCTGCTGTAGCATCGCGCTAGTTGCTGTGTGGTCCGGCTCGGTGATTGCCCCCCTCCTCCTTGCTGGGTGGGGCTTCCTTCGTATCCACACGAGTACACCAACGTGCACGCGTGTTATAGCTTTTTGTACCCATGTGTGTTAACTTTGGAATCGTACTTAAGTTTCCTAATATAGAAGGTCCCCTTTTCTCCATGCAGGTCATATGATTGCTATGAATCCTGAGATCGTACTACCGTCTTGGAAACAAGTAAGCTGCCAAAGTGTCTATGCATGTACTGTGTGTCATTAATCGACTTGTATGAGATGAGATCCCAACTAGTGTACAAAGCTACTAATGATTCATTAACAAATTGATCTTCTCTTTGACTGCATGAATAGTTCCCAACATCGGTTGATCCCGTGAAACACTAGACCGCTCTCGTCATCTTGCAACTGGAAGGAGAGAGCAAAGTGATTTGCTGTCTCCCGGTGATCCCGATGTTCTTGAGGCCTAGTGATGGCTGATGCTAAAGCTCAAGGACTGACACCTCAATTGTTTTTAGGCGACAACGACAGGAATCACAGGGGTAATTCTTTTTTTTGATTTTGATGTTCACAGGGTACATTGAATTCTTTTCATTGGATATTTCAAGTTGCCCCTGGCATCCATCTATTTTCCATATATTCTTCTCACACTAATATACAACTATGCTAGTACTTTAAGTCTATCACACTATGCCTACCAAAATGTTAAATACCATTGCTGGACTATTCTGAAGTATCAAATTACTGGAGTAGAGGCTGCGGCATTCTGCCTCACCAATAATCCAGCTTAAGATATCATCTCCCTCTATAGAGAGATTTTTACCCTTTAAACCTTGAAAAATCCATCACTGTTCTCCTCAAATTAATAATAATAAAATCCATCACTGACACACATATTTATATAAATTGAGATATTTTTTGAATGCCTAACTTATGCTATACTCAGGCTTAACTTCTCTTTACAGATGGAGAACGGAAGTGGTGCGGTTTTACCTTCTAATTCTTCAGATAGGTCTGACAGGTCTGACAAACCTTTGGACCAAAGGTAATATTTTGGTTCCTTTTTTCTCAAAAGATCTTATTTAACCTTGTATTGCCTGTTATTAATTGCATTTGTGAATTGTCATATCTTAGACAATGCGGCGCTTACTTAAAATCGTTGGCTGGCAAAAGAAAAAGTGGCTGAGGAAAAAGGTATCACTAAATTTCATCCTTATTGAACAGGCTGAGATGTTCTTTTAGCTTGAATAAAAGTGTTATTTGGAGATACACTTAGTAGTTGTAGTAATGTATCCAAAATAAGCTGGTTATCTAATTTTATATGATAATTTTTTGCTGAAGTGCATGTTATATGCTATAGTTTCTTGTCATTATGTGTCTCTTTTCTTTTCTGTGATGTTTTAATAAATGGGCAATTGGCATTTTAAAATTCGACTCAAAATGCAACAGGCAAAAGACTATTTCTGCATGTAATACAGACTCTACTAATCTTTTAATTGTCCATATTGTATGCAATTCAATTGTGTTAAATAGTAGCACAGTTTCTACAGGTTATTCATTTTAAATTCTTATTACGCCAGTAACAAGTAAAAACCCTAACGTGTTTCTTTTTTATTTGGTGAAGGCATATGTGCAGCAGCTGGAACCAGTAAAGCTGAAACTTGCACAACTGGAGCAGGAACTCAGAAAGCTCGCCAGCAGGTAACTCCTCTTGGTTGCATGTATGTTTACTGAGTGCATGGAAAATAGTAGCTTTGTGCTGTTATTTTGACTCTTTGAATACTTTCGGAATCTTCATTTCCAACTCTGGAGACCAAACCCATGCCATGAGTGGAAATGTAATATTTTATCTATTTACCATCTGTGTGGCTCTATGTGTTTCTGGATTTAATTAATATATCTTGATTGTGGCGCTATCTCTATCATTAAAAATGCATCTGAAATTATGAATTTGTTATTTGCAGGGCATTGACTTTTGACATAGAATATGCTAGATGGCTAGAGGACCAAAATAAGCAGATAAATGAGTTGAGGACTGCTGTGAATGCTCATGCAAGTGACAGTGATCCTACGGCTTATTGTAGACGGCATAATGGCACATTATGATGAAATATTCAAGGTCAAGGTGTTGCTGCAAAGGCTGATGTATTTCATATACTTTCAGGCATGGAAGACACCTGCTGAAAGGTGCTTCCTGTGGCTTGGGGTTTTTCGTCCATCTGAGCTTTTTGAGTGTTGTGAAGTATTCGTTCGGAGTCTTTTATTTTTTGTATGTGCCCTTATTGGGGGAAATGTATGATTGCTGATTTTTCTGCATAGGAAGATTTCAGCTGCTAGCGGGTCACCTCGAGCCCCTAACTGTGAGCAGCAAATGCTGGGTTTGAACAAACTCCAGCGTCTTCCCAGCAAGCAGAGGATGCGTTGTCTGGGGCATGGAAGCACTGCAGCAATCTTTTAGCGAGACTTTAGCTGGATCCCATGGTCCATCAGGTTCTTCAGGAAATGTGGCAAACTACATGGGTCAGATGGCCATGGCCATGGGCAAACTTAGGACACTCGAAATTTTCTTCGCCAAGTAAGCATCTTCTTTATCCTTGTGTGGGTGAATAAATGTTGTCATTCAACAATCTATATGGTTTTGTTTAGGATGTCACTTTCGCGCTGTTTATTTGGTTTTATTTGCATTAGTTTTGAAGAGTAATTCTGTTTTATTTCTGCAGGCCGACAACCTGCGACAGCAGACATTGCATCAAATGCAACGCATTCTAACGATCCGACAGGCTTCTCGTGCTCTTCTTGCCATCCATGACTACTTTTTCGCGGTTGCGTGCTTTAGGATTCTCTGTGGCTTGCTAGGCCACGAGAATAACAAGGATCATTGAGTTCCCTGTGGTGGTTGTTGGAATTCTATGGCGCGCTGGATCAGCGATTGCATCCCAGATCATTTGTGGTCCTGTTTTTTGTTGTACAATTACGTTTTGGCCGCTGCTTGGTCCAAATTGTACTTAAGTGGGTGTACAAGTAGGTCAACTCTGTAAGTTATGGTGATTTATGGGTGTATTACTTAATAATTATTAGAAATCAGGATGAGGGCTTTTGTTGTTTGTACTTGTTAGAGATTTAGTCTAAATGTAACTCCGGGGACATGGGGGCAGAATGGGAAGAGGATGGAGTAATAAGAGTCTTCCTTTTGGTATATGTTGGTATTATTGCCTCAGTTTGCTCATTTTGCAGTGAGGATAATGATTATTCTATCCATTTTATGTACTTGGATGAATGTTGTCTGTAACCCACAACATGATTATGACCGCTACTTCATAATTACTGCCTAAGCTGGTCTTATCAAATGTTTTGTCTGCAGAAAGTGGTTTCATCAGCAGATGAGGTTGGTCTTTCAGTTGCGGCCTCTGCAGTAAATGGCATGTGATGTCATGTCTTGCTTCATTGTGTTTATTGTGGTCTTGATCATATCCATGCAACTGAAGCGGTTTATAATCCGCCGATGAGGTTGGTCATGTCAGTTGCCCGCCTCTGCAGCATGAAATGACATGTCGATGTCAGCGCATTTCTTGGGGCTCCGCACGCCCTTCGTAATTGTGTGCTCCGCCTGGCCGCAGCGCACGCCGTCAGCGTTGAACCCTGATGAAAACCACGCTGGGGAGACAGGTGAGGCAGGTTTTCTCCTCGCCGCCAGCCCCTTGCCTGGCCGTCGTCCCCGATGGGCCGCCTCCATGTAAGTGCAGCCCTCGGGCCCGTGCGGCCTGATGCCAGAGCAAAATCGTATGCGCCGTCGGCTTTAGCGTATATACTAACTTTAGGCTTTGGGCTCAAAGCTGTATTATATGGCCCAAAACGTAATTGTACGGCGCGCCGCCATACCGCGCAGCACACCGTCAGCGTCACTGAACCCTGATGAAAACCACGCCACGAGAGACAGGTGGGGAACAGGTTTCTTCCTCGGTCGCCGGCCCGGAAGCTTGCCTGGCCGTCGTCGATCGTGGAGAAACAGTAACACTACCAGCACTACGCGCCAACTTTGGGTCTCTCACCATGCGCCGTGTGGTTGGCGAAGAGGCCGTACTTGATGGCGTACATGTCGACGCACACCACGGTGGAGTTGGCGAGCTCGGCGCGCAGGTCGCGGCAGAGGCGACCGAGCCGCGCGTTGAAGGCCCTGGCGACGCGGTTGTGGCCGGCGAGGCAGCCCGCGTGGTCGAGCCGCCAGTGCCGGCGCCTCGCCACCGCGCCAGCGTGCTGGGCAGGCACCCCAGAGGCCCCGTGTTGTAGTCTGTAGACCACCAACTTGCGCCCGCCGGCTTCGTGCACCATCTGCATGCAAATGCGCAAAACGTACGGAATTGAAGCATGAGCATTGGGCAGGAGGCCAGGCCAGGGACAACGACTAACGCGGCAGAGGCGGGCGTTTGGTGCCAATCGACTTTGCCATGCATACCGTGAGAGCGTTTCTGATCCGTGTTACGATGGCCGGGACGATGCTCTCCAGGATGCGCTCCGGCGAGAGGTTGTGCTGAATAAGGCAGCCTGGATGTCGTTCTGGCCGATGTCGA